>JAMWET010003213.1:0-107083 GCA_024036415.1 Prochilodus magdalenae | reverse complement strand
TTGGGATGGGTGAACAGGAAGGAAAAGGAATGGGAACAGGGAGTGGGAACGGCTGGGGACTGGTGTGGAAAAGGAAACGGGACAGGAATCGGGCCAAGGGACTACGGGAGCAGGAAGCTGGGGAACGGGAAAGGGACAGGAGCTGCCTCTTCACTGTTCGGTAGATAGAGTTGGTCGAGTGTAAATCTGACCACACGTCTGATGTAGGTTCGGTCATTCCAGCGCAGCCCACCCTGTTAGTTGGGACCATCCCACCGACTCCTGGCCCACGAATTTGAGTATTGCTTTTTAAGTTGAACTATGCAACGTCGCTGGACATTTGCATGGAGAACGCCCGACGTTTTAGCAGGGGTCACAGGCTCACCTGCTTAGCCTGGAGCTCGTGCCCTTGCACTGCTCGCCAGAACTCCTCCTTCAGCCCAGCTCTTAGTATCATTAGTAATCGTACGAACCCACCGTACCCCCCCGCACCCAGCCACCTGCCCTTGAAACCCCCACCTTTGTTTTCTTATCATCGCGCCGCCCGCCCAGTCCTTATAAATTCTGAGGGGGTGAACTGCTCTGATGCCCTTCGCTGTTCGTTTCGAAAGCCCAGACCAGCGCCTTTGGTAAATATCTACACACACCACAGCGTCCTCGCCGCGCCAGTGCCCTTTAAACAACAACCCCCAACCCCCCTTCCCGCCATCTCCCTTGACACCCAACCCGATGGGGCCCCGCCCAGTTACCGGGAATCTCACCTTCCACCCCCCACACCAGCCCGTCCCCACACCTATACACACACACAGCCCTGTGCCCTGAAACCCACCCGGTCGACTGCCCACTCACACATCAGTGCCCACACACACATACTACTACGAACACCACACCACCGACATCACCCCCGACACACACCCTGTGTGCCCCTTGAAACCCGCCCCGATCCAACCACATATACACACACACGACACCGACACACACACGCCACACACACACCACACACATATACACACATCCACACACCACACACACACACAACCACACACAACACAAACACACAAGCCCCCTCCCAGCTCACGCATACACAGACACGTATACACACAACACACACTCCCAAAGGCCACCCATCCTGCCAGTGCCCTCCACGAACACCCACACACCACACACCTGTACACTCACACACATACACATCACCGTAACTCACATCACCCACACACACACACACCACACACGCGCACGCGCCAACGCACACCGTATGTATGCCTATCTGTACTATTTACTCCCACCTATTCCCCGCCCTCTCGCAACAAGACAATGCACAGCCAATCAGGACTCGATATCAGGAGAAGTGACATACTGGGACCTCCCCATTTAACTTTAGAAAACTGAACCACCATAGACAAACCGTGCTGGCTGAGTGCATCATTACAATCCCATTACATATAATAACAACTCTATAAACAGCAGCTCTGTAAACAACAGCTCTATAAACAACACTGGTGGTTCTGTGGCTGGAGACAGAAGTGCTACGTTGCTCACACAGTTGTCTTCAGTATTATCTTGGTCCATATGACCATTAAACTGCAACACAGCAACCGTTACGCTGGCACACGGTGGATCTGAGGGATTATCTGGATCCAGGAACCAGGTGGTGTCTACACTGGCATGCCTACGGAAATGCCGGCTGTGGGAACGCCAGCCTAATCTCAGACTTGAACCCAAACAAAACTAGATACAGCCATTGTCCTGCGATGAGCATGTTCCCAAACGGTGTACCTCCGCTGGGACTGGATCGGGCATGTACTGGACAAAGTTCTGGATGTAGCCACATCAGTGTTCAGATTCTCTAACAATTGGTCAGTTGTTCCAGATGTGCTGGAGGCCTTCCCTGGCACAGTTCCGAGGAGAATTCCCTGTAGACTGGGATTGTATCCACTGCTGGTAGACCCGTATGACCGTACGCTTCCATACACCTGCAGATTCAGCTACTTCCTTCACACTATGGTCTTTGGCCACGCCCACATGCAGTCACTCCTTTTAGCCAATCATTAACATGGAGCCATTTTCCACACATGGAACGAGACATTCCCTGCACTGTAGCACCTCTTCCCAATCTATGGATCCCATCACCCACACCACACAGGGGTTTATAGCACCATCTGCAGGGGACTGAAGTTACTACCACCTTAAAAACTTAGATGTGAGTCTGTTGGGTGGACAGCCAGTGGTTGGTCGTTCCACAAATGGGACTGGGAACGCTGAACACACAGCAAAAGGATAGTAGGGAAACCTTTTACAACTCCAAAGGAAAACAAGCATCTCCAAGATGATGACTTTACAGGAGAGGCCAAAAACCTTATTTAATTATAATGGAAGTCAATGGAACCAGACGTATTCCCCAAGTGATTTTGGGACCTTTCTGTCAGTCCATTCATCATGAAATTCACCCACAGTGTAAACAGCAGTGGCTGTGCTCCAATGATACATCAATAGTAACCAATCGTCGTCGTCGGAAAATTGAGGACACCAACTCGTCTTTGTCTCCTTAGACAATATGCATCCCATTAGAGCGGAATTTCAGGGCCAATCCACAGAGTGTTCTACCCAACCGCCGGCCTCATTCCCAACCCACCGCAGTGGTCCTCCGGAGTAACTGATAAAGAAAATCCCCAGATACCGAGTAATAAGTCATATGACTATTGCAACAATAATGATATGAGAATAGTTATGCGAGCTTTATGTGTAATGCTCGTAGATACCTCAAGTAGTACGTAGGATGCTCGTTGTCAACGACGGCTAGCACCCTATAAGTCGCATCATACGTATGCGCCGCCATCCTGTCGTTCATCACCACCGGCTCCGCTGGCTTGCCAAACCTGGAGAAACAATCACAGCAGCTGATTCCCGGCCACCGATACAAGCTGTGCATCGCACCAGCTTGTCTGGTCTCGGTCAGAGTGAGACAACCAATGAGTAGCGTGTACAGCGTTACTGGCGTACATGGCACAAGATAAGGACGCGAGCTGCTGTTGTTTCAGCACACCCAGATGGCATGTAAGAGCTTGCTGGATTACCGGCAGTTTCTCAGTTGTGTCTTCACAGAACCTTTATATTCCTCCGAAGAATAACACAATGCCTTGCAATATCCCAACCGGGCCTCAGACTACCTGATTCCAAGCACATGCAGTGGCTGGGCCCTCCTCATATATACCTAACATCTGATCGTTTCCCTCCCGGCTTGTCGCCTTCGACAAAGACCGTGGGCGACGAACCATTACAACTGAATCACCGCCCTCGCTAGGACCAGCCTCCCTCAGTTCCGACTTCAACGGCACTTCCCTCGGGGAAACCATCACCTTATGCACACCCTATCGGGCTGTCCCTCTCATGATAACAGCTTGTTGTCTCGGGATGTGTGAAATATTTGTGCAAAATACAAGAAAAGCAAGGGGGGCATTTTCACAACAGTAGGACCAGCGACACTCGCGACGATGAATCAGCTCTCCACTCGCCTGCGTAGACCTGGGACGCTAGCTAGATCATGTGACCCAGATAAGCCGACGAGGAAGTGGCACTCGCTTAATGCATCGATCAGATGCCAGAGAGATCGCGCAGGACACAGTCCGACCGATCCTATGTCCTGCCAATTGGAAACCTCTCTCGCGAATCGGCCTGTAGCGTAGATCTTACTCCAGTTTCATTCCTAAGTAAGGAGGGGCTTTCTCTCTATACCTTGGCTCTACTAAACTACGCTGCGTAGACCATGTTCTGGACTCTGCCATGGAGAATAACATTAAGTGGTATGCATAAGCTCTTCATACCCTAGCAAGTCAACTGGAGTCCTCATCCTCAGTGCAGTAGTTAAATCGGATTTGGTGTGTCCACACGACTGCCTGCCTCAACCAAGTTGAATGGGATGCTGTTATAACAGCGTTTATCTACAAAGGAAGTCCCGGGAACCGCCACACGGGAACTTCAAGTCGTCCCTTCATCGGTAAATACTAAGCAAATCACGGCATTTATAGTCCAATGTCTCCCAGTACTTCTGGTCTGGTAGGAATGAAAAGGAGCTTTGAGTCCTAGGATGCTGTGAACCAGTTGAACACACCCCTGTTAGCCGCGCCATGCAGTCTACAAGTAACGGACACATCATAACATTGGAATTAACTATCAAATCCCGCACCGCATGTTACCCAAATTCCCCCCCGTGGTTGTCGGCTGCCAGATTATCATAAAGCGCTGGAGAGTGGTTTGTGATTTTTCCGCTGGGGGTCGAATATCAAAAATAGATCCGGGAGCCCGTGTCCTCTGCCCAAAAATCGGCATCTTGCTTTGGCTGTGCCGTTTAAAGCACAGCTTCGCATGTCAGGTGGGTTGAGAACCAGTCACCTGCGTTTAAGACTACTGGAATGTCCACCGTAACTGCTGAAGCGGTGGTTAGATCTGGCCCGATCTGGTTCCAGCTCCGTTATGTGGGATGGAAGTGCTTCGTGGAAACATCGGATTGGGATTTTTTACACAGGGAGACCTGCGACTAGTCGTTTGGGTAGTAGCGACCAAAACACGTTTGAAATCGGATTTCTGGTGGTCCATAGACCAAGCTGGCCTGGGAGTCAACGAACCATAACATCAGTCGACCCTAGTGAGTAAGCAAATGACGTTTAACTGTAGGACAGTCAAGATACGATTATTATTAGTCGCTGACGTGAGGCATTATTGTTAGCCCGGACCATAGCATTATATGCAAGTACGGAGATTATAGCCTGAGGATCCACTGTAGCGTCGAACTCTTCTATAGCGTAGCAGTATAGCATGACTTTATACACATTTTCGAGGATCCTGATTAACGCATTAAACACACAGTAATGTAAACACTGAGTTACAGCACTGTACTAGTGATATGAGACCTGTATGCTACAGGTGCACCGCGTGTATAGCGCCAGTGCTTCGGAATCTGCCGATCGCTGAAGCCAGAGCAGGCATGCAATGCAGTAAGAAGCCTATTTAAAGGTGCATAGTTGTGTAACCTGTAGCCGTTGGATGAGAAAATTGCACGTAACTGTTGCATACCTAACCTGGACACAATCTTCACTCAGAATGGAATTGGCAGTCCTCTCTATATATGATGTTGGATTGATTAGCATCCAGTTTGTGTTTTTCTCGGTGAAAAACAAAAAAAAAAGAACTAATATCAAATACGTACCTAGACCTGTCATGATACAATCTGGATATGCAAAGTCAAGATTTTGGCTGTCTGTTGAGCCATGGGCCTGGTTGTGCTGGCTGATTTCGTATGGAATGTTTGTTTGTTCTTTGGTTTCGCTGGGCTCATTGGGTGAAGGGCCTGAGACATTGTATCATACCCCGGGCAGGTTCGAATGTTTAATGATCCGATTTAATATCGAGCGACAAATCTGGAGATGATCAACTATTCTGCCCGTTTCTGTTTTTCTCTTCATCCACTTTACCACTGTCGATCACTAAATAAAGGAAAAAAAGGCATTGGATGTCTGGTTCCATTCACCACCTCACTGTGAACACTAGTCTAGTGACACCGATTAATTTGTTCATGCGTGCTCGTGATATCAAATGCCTCCTACTGTACCGTTCATTTGTATCTGTTCAGTTTACTCTCTAACCACTTCATTAGGAATGGGTGCATTCCTCTTGTTCAGGTGAAAGGAACGTCCACCAGCCATCCTTCATGAGTCACAGTGGTTTGTTCGATGAGGGAACCAGTTATCACCTCCTCCGTTTACTGCGTTTACTGGTGCTCCCATTTGGTTCATCCATACCCATTCATTCATTGTCAGGCAGCGTATTCATAACCCGTCCATATTATGACCAGTCATCCATTAATTCATGATGGGTATCATTCCGATGCTCTTTCGTTCCATCAGTTGTCTTTTTCATAGGTGTGACATCTGGTTACCTTCACCACCGACAGTCTTTAAACCATAACCATTCAAGTCATTTGTCGCTGTCAGCAATAAGGTCGATCAACCCCGGTATTCCCGTAACACCCCGTTTACTTCCCATTATGCGTCTATTATGGAAAACTGGGGATCCCCAATTTGTTCATCTGTTCCCTGACTCTCTGCAGCCATGCAGCTCAGCCATTCATAGGTCCCCTCACCGTCTACATCAGCACTTTTTAATACTGATGCCTTCTTCCATGTAATAGCTTCGTTAATTCGCAGCCGTTCTATACTCACATATGCAACTCTGACATAGCCGAGGAAGTAATGGAAATTGGTATTGGGGGAATAGAGGTTCGTTTGTTCATGTGGGGGGGGGGGGAGTAGGACCATTCATTTTTTCATTCATCTATACCTCCGTTTACTCATTTATCCATCTGTTCATCCATTCTTCATTCATTCATCTGTTCATCCATTTATTCATACATACATTCTTGCATCCATTCATTCGTTCATCCATTCATTCATTTATTCATCTGTTTGTTCATCCATTCATTTGTCCATTCATTCATTCATTCATCTATCCATCTGTTTATCCACCCTCCATTCATTCATCTGTCCATTCGTTCATCTATTCATCCATTTATTCATACATACATTCTTGCAACCATTCATTCACTCATCCATCAATTCATTCATTCATTCGTCCGGTCCGTGTCCGCGTGATGACCATACTAATTCTTACTGTTGTGGTATACCTTCAAGGGGTCCCACCAGCTGTGCGTGTAGAAGACCATCCATATTTTTTATGGTCAGAATGCTACTAAGTTCACATCAGTAGTACCAGAGGGCGTGTGTGATGTTCCAATGATCGTAGAAATGGAGGAGACAGAACTGTGTCCTCACCAGGGTGTAGTTACCTGTAGCTACAGATCGCTCCGTGTTCTGGTTCACCTAAAATGAGCTTCATATCTACATACGGGCCGCTCATCTACCAGCAGAAAGAGTACCCATGGTATGTTACATCTACCACCACCATGTTTCTCGGTTCCAGGGAGTGAGGGACCGCAGAACAGACTGTACAGAGACTCTCACACGGTGACACTGGAGCAGCAGCTTGAGCTAGGTGGTGCTATAGCACAGACCGGAAGACTCAGTAAGAGGAAGAACCTTGAAATGTTCTACCGTAGAACATATTTATCAATAGCTCCACCAATAAAACTTCATCCAGGCAGGATTATTACTCATCATAAAAACTCTGAGACTGAAAGAGGTTTTTATTCACCAGCTCCTTGTTGGGATTTTCCCCATTCCACCTTAAATGGTTCCTCAGGCACATTCATGTGCTGGCACCAGCTTTTTATTCACCCGCTCCTTGTTTGGCTTTTACGTTCCACCTTAAATGGTGCAGCAGTTATTATAACACTTTAAGCAGTAGAAGGTACACAGCACTATTTAATGTGGAATAGGTGAATGCTCATCAGACGCTGTCTCCAGCATTCTCAGGGGGATAGTGGGGATTATTAATCTGAAGTCTGAATTAACATTAAAAAAAACACGCTACAAAACACAGTTACTAAACTGTACTAATGACAGGAGCATGCTCGGTAGAACCGCTTCTTAGGTGGAGTAAATAGCTAGGACATCGGTGCTGGAGAACCATTTTGAGATCCCAAATTTTGAAGGTACAGGAGGATGAAGAGAAAAGATGAAGAGACCAAACGAAAACATGACACTGAGGTAACAGGAAAGAACCTGAAGGCCATAATAGATTCTCAGTGGTGGGAGGATGTGGGTCCAGGAGGTTGCAATACGCAACTTCACCACTAGAGGTTACACACCGCACCTTTAAAAGGCTCCTCGTGCAGCCAGCGAGCAGACGGCACAGCGCTACACTGCACCTAGCATCCTCATATCACTAGTACAGTGCTGTAACTCAGTGTTTACATTACTGTGTGTGTAATGTTAATTCAGACTCAGATTAATAATCCCTGCTGTCCTAATAATACATACTGTCCTAATAATAATCCCTACTGTCCTAACAATAATCCCTAATGTCCTAATAATAATCCATACTGTCCTAATAATCTCTACTGTCCTAATAATCCCTACTGTCCTAATAATCCATACAATCCTAATAATCTCTACTGTCCTAATAATCCCTACAGTCCTAATAATCCCTACTGTCCTAATAATCTCTACAGTCCTAATAATCCCTACTGTCCTAATAATCTCTACTGTCCTAATAATCCCTACAGTCCTAATAACCTCTACTGTCCTAATAATTATTCCTACTGTCCTAATAATCCCTACTGTCCTAATAATTATTCCTACTGTCCTAATAATCCCTACTGTCCTAATAATTATTCCTACTGTCCTAATAATCCCTACTGTCCTAATAATTATTCCTACTGTCCTAATAATCCCTACTGTTTCTAATAAGACTTACTGTCCTAATAATCCCTACTGTCTGAATAATCTCTACTGTCCTAATAATCTCTACTGTTTCAAATAATCCCTACTGTCCTAATAATCCCTACTGTCCTAATAATAATCCCTACTGTCTGAATAATCTCTACTGTCCTAATAATCTCTACTGTTTCAAATAATCCCTACTGTCCTAATAATCCCTACTGTCCTAATAATAATCCCTACTGTCTGAATAATCTCTACTGTCCTAATAATCTCTACTGTTTCAAATAATCCCTATTGTTTTAATAATCCCTACTGTCCTAATAATAATCCATACAGTCCTAATAATCCCTACTGTCCTAATAATAATCCCTACTGTCTGAATAATCTCTACTGTCCTAATAATCTCTACTGTTTCAAATAATCCCTATTGTTTTAATAATCCCTACTGTCCTAATAATAATCCCTACTGTCCTAATAATCCCTACTGTCCTAATAATCTCTACTGTCCTAATAATCTCTACAGTCCTAATAATCCCCACTGTCCTAATAATCCCTACTGTCCTAATAATCTCTACTGTCCTAATAATCCATACAATCCTAAAAATCCCTACTGTTCGAATAATCCATACAATCCTAATAATCCCTACTGTCCTAATAATTATTCCTACTGTCCTAATAATCTCTACTGTCCTAATAATTATTCCTATTGTCCTAATAATCCCTACTGTTTCTAATAAGACTTACTGTCCTAATAATCCCTACTGTCTGAATAATCTCTACTGTCCTAATAATAATCCCTACTGTCTGAATAATCTCTACTGTTTCAAATAATCCCTATTGTTTTAATAATCCCTACTGTCCTAATAATAATCCCTACTGTCCCTGATAAACTGATTTAGACCATCAGAACAGACTCTGTATCCTCAGACTGCTGGAAACACTTTCGTATAAGGACATTCCCCAGCTGTTCCACATTCTGGCACATGAAGCATTACAATAACTGTTGCACCATTTAAGGTGGAATGGGGAAATACTAACAGGAAGCTGAATGACAACAAGTGAATGCAACTACTGCTACAATTAAGGTGGAATGGGGAAATATTAACACGAAGCTGGGTAATAAAGCTGAACGGCAGCACCTGCGTGTCACTGCTGCACCATTTAAGGTGGAACAGAAAAACACCAACAGGAAGCAGGAGGACAGAAATCTGTTTCAGTCTCTAAGTTTTAATAAATAAGGATCAGGAGTAATAATCCTACCTGGATGAAGTTTTATGGGCGGGGCTATTGATAAATATGCGCTACAGTAGAACATTTAAACAAAGGCTGCTTCAGCATAACTGGTTTAATTAGCTTTCATATGAATATAATCATCTGAGATCACGCAGCATTAAGACATTTCTGGATAACCCCTTGCAAATTCGGATATCGAGTTTGACCGGACCGCCCAATCCTTCTTCCCCACCCACATATAGCCCAAACATCTCATGGTTGACCCCAAGGTCATATGTAGCCTCGGGATTTGTTTGGCCCTGCAAACACAGGCTTGCAAACAATCAAGCCAGTCATATAAACAGCCATCAGAAAGTGCAGCGTCTTTCCTTCATGGCTTTTCCATCTAACCCCAAACAGCTCCCACAGTTACCGACTTTCAGAGACGAGCGTATCTGTGTGGGCTGGGTATTGTCTCCGGTGTTCACGGATCTGTAATCGTTTCCTGACCGGGTTTTGGGAAAGATACAGCCGAGATCTAACAGCGTAATGAAGCGCTCGCCTCACTGGGAACATGTGACACGAGAGGCCCTACACATGCCTGCACATAGCTGCCGCATTGACGTAGACCACCACATGCAGCTCACGTGAAACTCATCTGCAGCACATCGCTTGCTGTGATCCACCTGGTTCCGACCATGCCTGAGTATTTTTACCTCAGGCTATGTCAGAGTGCTATGTGAGTAATCTGCGCTGAGCTCTAAGAACTGTGTGCTGTAGGGAGGGGCTCTGAGCTGCCTGCAGAGGAGCAGGGAACAGGGCGGCCCCAGTTTTCCTAGAGCATCTGAGGGTTAAGGGGAATGCTGTAGACCTTTCCTGCAGGACTTGATGGTTAAAGACTGTGGTGGTGAAGGTAACCAGATGTCCACCTCTAAAAGCTCCCTCATGAGGTGGTTATGAATACGCTGCCTGACGTCAGAGCACCGCCTGGTTCCATCCCCACCACTGTGACTCGGCTGGTGGACTTCCTTTCACCTGAAAGAGGAATGCCACCCATTCCTAATGAAGTGGTTAGGATGTAAACTGAGTAATTACAGTGGCTTTGATATCGAGCACGCCGTGTCACTGTTCACAGTGGTGGTGAATGGAACCAGACATCCACCTCCTATTCATGGTGAAGAAAAACAGAAGGGAAAACTTATCATCTCCAGATTTTCCTCTATATTACCATCATTAACATTCCGAACCTGCCCGGGGTGTCTCCTGCCCTCCACCCAATGAGCCTCAGCGCCCCCTGCGCCCCAGATGGAGTAGAGGCTTTGAATATCAATCAAAGAACAAACAAACATTCCATACGAAACTCAGCAGTCACACAGCCCTGGCTCAGACAGACAGCCAAAATCCGACTTTGGCATATCCAGATTGTATCCAGGTCAGTTTTTGATATTCTGGACAGCGGAAAAACACAAACTGGATGCTAATCAATCCAAATCATATATAGAGAGGACTGCAATTCCATTCGGAGTTTGTGTCCAGTAGGTTGCAATACGCAACTTCACCACTAGAGGTTACACACCGCACCTTTAATAGGCTTCACGTGCAGCCAGCGAGCAGACGGCACTGCGCTACACTGCACCTAGCATCCTCATATCACTAGTACAGTGCTGTAACTCAGTGTTTACATTACTGTGTGTGTAATGTTAATTCAGACTCAAATTTATAATCCCTACTGTCCTAGAAATCCATACTGTCCTTATAATCCCTACTGTCCTAATAATAATCCCTACTGTCCTAATAATCCCTACTGTCCTTATAATCCCTACTGTCCTTATAATCCCTACTGTCCTAGTAATCAGTTTCACTGATAGGTTTTACTCTGGATGGACGCAATCCGATTTCAAAGTGTTTTGGTTACTCCCAAAACAGGGAAAACTCTAATGAACGAACGAACATTCCATACTAAACCCAGGAGGCACACAGGCCTTCCTTTAAACTGCCAGCCAAAGTCCGATTTTTGGGCATCCGGATCTATTTTTGATATTCTGGACAGCGGAAAATCACAAATCGGATGCTAATCTGATCCAAACTGGGGAATATGGGGATTTGATCGTTAATTCCAATGTTACTGATGTGTCTTACTCTGGATGGAGGCAACAGGGTTTCAAAGTCAGTCCTAGTCACTCACTACCAAAACTGGGAATGTTAAAGCCAGAGTGATGAAAGTCCCGGGACTTCCTTTGTAGATAAACGCTGTTATAACAGCATCCCATTCAACTTGGTTGGCGGATGTCTGGACACACCAATCCGATTTAACATCTGGCACTGAGAGACAGTTGACCTTAGAGAAACCCTATCCCGGTCAACTGGTCAGCGTAGTTTTGTAGCATACCCATAATAATATTTCAGCTAGCCGAGAGATTTTCCCATTATGGTCATGTGTCCCGAGATTCATTAAGCGGTCCTTTCCATCTGGGATGATCTAGGAGAGAGGTTTCTCGGTCCTGGTCTTGGAGAACCCCCCTTGCTTTTCCTGCTTTGCCACAACATTTCAACCCAACAACAAGCTGTTAATGAGCCGACTAGGTGGATCAGGTGTGTTAGTAGTGCAGGGCAGTGGGTCTCCAGGTCAAGGGCTGGGAAACACAGATTTAGATAATGCCTGCCCCCACTCTGGAATCAGGTATCAGGCTGGGATATTAAGCCGGAGGAGGAATATAAGGTTCTGTGAAGACACACTGAGAACTGCCGGTATATCCAGCAAGCTCTTACATGCCATCTTGGCTGCTGCTGAAACAACAGCAGCGTCCTTATCTTCCATCTACAGTTACAGACTCAGGTTCTCATCCTGAGACCAGACAAGCTCAGCAGACGGAGAACAGGAGAACATGAGTAGGGTTCTACAGGCATCTACGTACGGTTCTACATACATGTCGCATAGTTCAATAGTTATGACTATGGGCAGGACAGGTGGGTTGGAAGAGCGCTGGGCTGGGTAGGGAGGGTGGCTTGGAAGGTGTGCTGGGCGGGATGGGTGTTATGGAGGGGTGCTTGGCGGGGAGCTCGGGACGGGTGGGTTTCGAGGGCGCAGGGTGGATCTATTGGGTTTCGAGGGCACTGGGCAGGATGGGTGGCTTTTCGAGGGGATCTGGGAGGGACGGGCGGGTTTTCATGGGCCACTGGAGATGGGAAGTTTGGGAGGCACAGCTGGCGGTGGGACGGGTGGGTTTCAAGGGCACAGGGCGGGACGGGTGGGTTTCAAGGGCACTGGGCGGGACGGGTGGGTTTCAAGGGCACTGGGCGGGACGGGTGGGTTTCAAGGGCCCTGGGCGGGACGGGTGGGTTTCAAGGGCACTGGGGACATGGGCGGTGAACGGTGGGTTTTTCAAGGCACTAGGCGGCGGACGGGTGGGTTTCCAAGGAGGGCTACTGGGCGGACGGGGTGTGGTTCAAGGGCTTCTGGGGCGTGAAGGCTGGGGTTTCAAGGGCGCTGGGCGTAGGACCCGGGTGGGTTTTCAGGTGCACTGGGCTGGACGGGTGGGGTGCTTGACCAAGGGCCGCTGGGCGGGACGGGTGGGTTTTCAAGGGCGCTGGGCGGGACGGGTGGGTGGGATCACGGGCGTTTGGGCGGGACGGAGTGGGTTTCAAGGGCACTTGGGCAGGTGGTGGGTTGGCTTCGGCGCTGGGAGGGGCGCTGGGCGGGACAGTGGGGTTTCAAGGGCGCTGGGCAGGACGGGTGGGTTTCAAGGGCACTGGGCAGGATGGGTGGCTTGGGAGGGGCGCTGGGCGGGACGGGTGGGTTTCAAGGGCACTGGGCGGGACGGGTGGGTTTCAAGGGCGCTGGGCGGGACGGGTGGGTTTCAAGGGCACTGGGCTGGACGGGTGGCTTGGGAGGGGCGCTGGGCGGGACGGGTGGGTTTCAAGGGCACTGGCCGGGACACATGGGATTCAAGGGGCGCTGGGGCCACGGATGGGTTCAAGGGCTTGGGCGGGCAGGGTGCGCTTTCAAAGGGCGCTGGGCGGGACGGGTGGGGTTCAAGGGCGCTGGCCGGGACACATGGGATTCAAGGGCGCTGGGCAGGATGGGTGGCTTGGGAGGGGCGCTGGGCGGGACAGGTGGGTTTCAAGGGCACTGGGCTGGACGGGTGGCTTGGGAGGGGCGCTGGGCGGGATGGGTGGCTTGGGAGGGGCGCTGGGCGTGACGGGTGGGTTTCAAGGGCGCTGGGCAGGATGGGTGGCTTGGGAGGGGCGCTGGGCGTGACGGGTGGGTTTCAAGGCGCTGGGCGGGTTGGAAGGGTGCATCCTGAGTCCCTCATTCTCTTTTGGGGATGATGGAGTACTCTATTACACCAACCATGGAAACCTGAAGTAAGAAGTTTGTGCATCCATAAACTTTTAATACGTCACAGAAAACATTTGTTGTTGTTTCGAGAGACACACTGATCTAATAATTCATCCCAACACCCCTGGATCGAGAGCCGAATCCCAGCAATGCCACAGCTGTCCATATCTGGAAGTCAAACAGGAGAAAGTTCCCGATGGGACGAGATTCTGAGGTAGTGAGGAAAGTGAGTTAAAATAAACACAAACTTGACTTAGTTTGTCTGACTGGGACACAGACCTGGAAGAATCTGACTCATCTAAGAAGTCTGAGTTGAGTGATCTATGATGTCCTCCAGTTACCTTATAAAAACACCATGACAGACTTCTGACTTTTACAGGGGCAGGAGACTTCTCACTGGTGGTTCTAGACAGTAAGTAAAATGTCTATAGGTGTGATGTAGACATGGTGACCACTGGTTCCCATCACCATCAGAGTAAAGACCACCTAAACCACCCTATAGAACTGTGCCTGATGTGTGAGATGCTGTTCCCAGTGGTGGTGAAGGTAACCAGACGTCCCCCTCTAAAAGCTCCCTCCCGGAAAGTTCCTACATGAGGTGGTTCTGAATACGCTGCCTGATGTCTGAGACGCTGTTTATGATAGTGTGGAGAAGATCTCAGCCTTAAACTCCATTCATGGTGGAGGGATACATGCTGCAGGGCGTTGTGAGGTCAAATAGTCCCCCAAAGAGACTTAGTATTCCCAGGTTTTCCAGATTTTCATCATCAACACTCCATACACACTTCTGAGGATTTCCCTTAAGCAATGCCCCACCACGTGTGCCACACGTGGTAAAACACATTACGCACGTTAGCACGCGCACACAGCGATTTCCAGCCACATCCAGCTCTTTAATCTAGAAGCTCTGGAGAGGTTCTACCATGTCTGGTGCTCACCGACCAAGAGTCTAGCGAGAAGCTACAAACAGGCAGGAGTTCTGGCTGGCGGTAAACTGGACACACACACACACACACACACACACACACACACACACACAGCTGGATAAGACCCTAAACACACAGAGAACCTACTGCTCCTCACAAACAGCCCTCAGTCCTAACACAGCTCAGCTCAGCTCAGCTCGCTACTGAGGAACCAGAACACGCTGGGAAGCCTCCCGGATTCCTGGACACCACTAAACCACCCGAACTCGAAGAACCAGCTTACAGAACTCGAACCCCAAAACTCTCCATAGCGAAGCGCTTCCGGGAGAAACCTGTGGAAGTCCTACCTGTGCAGAGCTCTCGGAGACCAGCCCGGGTCGGTGCGGCTGCTGGGAGGGCGCTGAAAGAGACTGAACACTGTGCCCACGTGCTCGCGCTCGCGCTCAGACACTAGCCTCGAGGGGTCTCCCTCTCTTTTACGAGGAGGGGGGGCTACTACGGCGCACAGTGAGGACGACCACTGCTGCTTCCCGGGCTTAATGATCGTAGTTGTAGTCAGTGAGTCTAATATGTCTAGTTTCCGGGCTGCTGTGGGGTTAGTGTGGCTTTACTTAGACAGGGGTCTGTGTTCGGGCTGGGCGAGTTTGGTATGTGGGTTCAGCTACAGCAAGGAAAAGGATCTGGCAACCTAGAGAGGTCCGTTCACTTCAGAAAACTCGAAACGAGCCAAAAATAAATTATTATATAAAAATAAACACCACACCCAAACTCCACCCTCCCTACAACCCCGCCTCCACCTCCCTCCAAACACCACGCCCACCCACCGCACTGCAGAGACACTGACGTGGTGGTGGTGTGTTAGTGTGGGTGGTGCTGGTGTGAGTGGATCAGACACAGCAGTGCTGCTGGAGTGTTGAGACACTGTGTCCACTCACTGTCCACTCTATTAGACACTCCTACCTTGCTGCTCCACCTTGTAGATGGACAGTCAGAGACGATAGCTCATCTGCTGCTGCACAGTGCAGTGTTGGTCATCCTCTAGTCCTTCATCAGTGGGCACAGGACGCTGCCCCACAGGACACTGCCCCACAGGACGCTGCCCCACAGGACTCTGCCCCACAGGACGCTGTGGGCTGGATAGGTTTGGTTGGTGGACGTTTCTCAGTCCACCAACTCAGTCTCAGTGTTCCTGATTTGTGGTCCAGTCAGAGGCTGTGTTCCTGATTTATATGATATGGTGTGATTGGAATCTTCTCTAAGATCCTAGTAGTGCCTTTGGGTTCCCTGTTGCCACACACCAAACCATGGTCCTACAATACAAGCCGACTGTCGTCTCCAGCCTGAAGTATTTCAGCAGCGCTTTGAATGATATGCACGCCACAGAGACACATTACAACCCAACAGAACCAGTTCTCCGAGAAGCAGGTGCACTCTTCAGCCTGTTCACACTAATGTGCACTTGTGAAAACAGCCCTGACTGTTAGCAGCTCTTAAGTCGCAGCAGGAGAGCCAGAGGCCGGCGCAACACTCAGGAAAGGCCAAAGGTCCTGTAGGGCCAAAACAAGCCTCGGCACTAAAGCCGAGCGCCGCGTTTCATTTTGATGAATGTCTGCATGTTCTTTGTTCTGCCCTGATGAAAGAAGCGTCTGTCATCTCAAGTGGCCCTAAACTGAAAAATCTGGCTTTCAGTTTTACAGCAGACCCGCGTCTTCACAAACCTCGAGAGGGTGACGAGGGGGTAATGAGGAATCCAGTGTTTCAGGCTTTGTAGCAATGCTTGCTATGCCTTCAAAAGGCAGTCAAGGTGTTCAGAAAAGTGCTGTGAATGTGGGACTTTCGTTTCGGTATTCGTTATGCAGTTAGGAGGGCTGACGGGACGAATTCATTGGCCCGCTGTATGAATTGCACTGGGCAGAATTTATTTATCTAACATCTAACCGTTACGTTCGAGACGTTTCTGATCAGATTATATTGTGCATATCGTGTAGATACAGGGGCCGAAGCTCTCTAATTAAACACCAGCAGAAAACCACATCCATACATACCAACTCACAGAGGAAGTCACCCCCAGCCACAAGCTTCACCCTGACAGTCTCCACCCCCAACAAAAAACCACCCCTAACTAAACCCACTTTACCACACAGCAGCGCATTAAACACGGACACATTCATAATTAAACTGAACAAAGAGCAACATGAACAACTAGGACGCCTCCCTTGAGCCTCCTAGTGTGGTTACCATACAGCCACACCTCATGAGATTCCAGAGGCCAGCAGAGTAGCGTTTAACTACACAGCCCCTTCCTTTAGAGGCTGACAGCCCCTGACGACCTACTAGCTTAAGCTAGCGCGAGTTCCCCTCCACAACCAGTCGTCACTCGGGGCTACGTCCTACAGTGTGCAGCTGGAGCAATGGCAGGAACCCATTGATGCTAACATGAACTGGGGTGCATGCTGGGGCTGTGCCTCCACTGTTTGCGACTGACCCGAGCTGGATGATGGTCACCTCCCAGCCATTTCATCACAGTACCACACTGGAATTCACTGAGCTCCTGAGAGCGACCCATTCTCTCACTAGTGTCTGTAGGAGCAGTCTGCAGGTCTAGGTGCTCGGTTTATACACCTGCGGCCATGGAAGTGACTGGAACATCTGAATTCTATGGTTTGGATGGGGGGATGAATACTTTTGACAATATAGTGTATCTGTATAACATTGGACTCCACCCATGACCATGGCCACACCTCACAATCTTCTATAAGCCAGATTCAGCCATCCACTGGCTGTAGCATCATTAGAGATTGAACTTGCTGTCTCCTGATGATAGGGTTGCACCATACCGCCACCGTGGTTAATAACAAGACCATGTACCTGCGACAGGAAGGAGAAAGACTAAGCTTTAGTAAAAGCTACATAGAAAATAGACATCCTAACAACCACCTGGAAGACCTGGTAGGTCCTCCAACACTGTCCCCATCAGATAAACAGCATCTCTGAGCGAGAGGAGAACATCAAGCTCCACTCCTGCTTCAGATCTGGGAACATCCACAGGTGTTCCTGTCCATCCTTCTCCGCTGCGAGAAGAGACCTCCACACTATGGAGGTCTGAAAGGAGGTGTAGCTGTTGGAGATGCTCCTCTCTGAGACAAGGAGACACACACATCCAGCAAGGAAGCTGCTGGTGTTCTCAGAGACATGGACTGAACACCCCAGAGTCCAGAACCCCAACACCACTGAATGTGTTTGTGCCGTTATTGGGATGGAGAGAAGAAGCAGCAGGAAGTGCTGAACTGGCATCTAGGACTGAACTGGAGGTGTGTCTCTCTGAGGAACTGGAAGTAAGTCTCCTGAGAAGAATGGAAGATGGAGTGAAGGTGAAGAGTGATGTGCTGAAGACACACAGCTGATATTATGTTTACTTCAGGGTCGTTTTGACTGGAAATGAAATAAACGAAGGATGGTGTCTGGCTTTAAAATAGAGCTAGCTGAAGTCCTGTTTCCATACGCGCTCAGCTGTAAATGAGACGCGGAGGAGAGTGTGAAGACGTTGTTTGCGCTCACAGCCAGACTGCTCGGTTTCCACCTACACCCAGTCTGGTCTAAAATCGGCCTTCTGTGGTCAGGGTGAGACCGTCTGGAGGCAGGCCTTCAAAAACACAAACAGAGAGAGAGAGGGGGAGAAGGAGGGAGCGAGGAGGGAGCACGTCTCCAGGCTTTACTGTTAAAACACCCATTTAAAACCGTCAGTGTTGGTAACGAAGCTGTTTCCACCCGTCACGCTTCTCTCGTAGCTGCGGTACGCACGGCAGTGCACGACTCCCAACAGCGACTCCAGAAAAGGACATTTCCGTCCGCAGACCCCAGCTCTGACCGTGTTTTTCCAAGGCCGCTGCACTAGACAACATGTAGTCATCTCCTACAGACTGTTTTCCTGTCCTGTGCCTGATTTCTGCCCTGTCATCTTTCCCTTCGCAGGGTCAAGAAGGCTGAGTGGACGAACGCAGACTCGCATTAATGGCTGCAACAAGCATGTTGACACACAGACCTGGTGATAAAGGGGTCAGTAGAGTCCCACAGAGGTCAGTGGTTAATAAATAGAGCTTGATTGGCATGGCTATCTCGGGTAAATACAGGGTGGCCTGTGGATGGATCATTCTCAGCACTGCAGTGACACTGACGTGGTGGTGGTGTGTTAGTGTGGGTGGTGCTGGTGTGAGTGGATCAGACACAGCAGTGCTACTGGACACCTCAGTGTCACTGCTGGACTGAGAATCGTCCACCAACTAAAACTATCCAGCCAACAGCGTCCTGTGGGCAGTGTCCTGAGGGCAGCGTCCTGTGGGGCAGCATCCTGTGTCCACTGATGAAGGACTAGAGGATGACCAGCACTGCACTGTGCAGCAGCAGAGGAGCTATCGTCTCTGACTGTCCATCTACAAGGTGGACCAGCAAGGTAGGAGTGTCTAATAGAGTGGACAGTGAGTGGACACAGTGTCTTAACACACCAGCAGCACTGCTGTGTCTGATCCACTCACACCAGCACCACACACACTAACACACCACCACCACGTCAGTGTCCCTGCAGTGCTGAGAATGATCCACCACCCACATCATACCTGCTCTGTGGTGGTCCTGTGGGGGTCCTGACCATTGAAGAACAGGGTAATACAGTACACAGAGAAACAGATGGACTACAGTCTGGACCTGGACACCTACAGAGTGTCCTGTATGGTCAGTGGAGCTGATAGAGTGGATGGGGAGTGTGGATAGGAGGAAGTGTACCTAATGGAGGGGCGGGTCGGGGGGCATGCTGCAAACACGCTTATCATGGTCAGTGTAATCTTGTTTAGATGAAACCACATGGTTTAAGTTTCTATACAGGGCATTGAACCTCAGATGCCAATCTGCAGTACGTGGCATTACTCACTAATCTATTCAGTCAGCGGGTAAAAACACTGTTTAGGGTGTAGTGCTATTAGTGTACTTCTTTAACAGCGCTCAGTTTGTTTTTACGCCCTTATTACTCACAGTTATACTCTTACTGACAAGCAAACAGAAGAGTCGAAGTATAATTAGCCTATTCCTGAGCGTGGAGATATTTCAGAAAGGCATCATAAAGGATTCTTTCCTTTATAAAGGCATCCAGAACAATATCAGTTTGGAAATTCTGATTTATTAAGAATACACATGTACACTCACACTGGTCAGTCTAATAAAAGTACCAGTTAAAAGTATATTTTTTATAATACTAATAATAATAATAATAATAATGATGATGATTATTCATATTTTTTATTTATTATTATTATTATTATTATTATTATTATTATTATTATTATTATTATTATTAAGAACCGAATCAATTGGCTGTTGCTCAAAATACTCACCTTATATTGAAGATGGACGAATTATGTCTTGGATCAAATTGTGGTTAATATAATAGTGTCACGCCCGCTAGCTCTCTTCTTACCCTCCATCTCTCTGGACTCCATTTCCCATAATGCACCACTCGATGACATCATTGTCACATGTCTGCCATCTCCCAATCCCGTTCTGTTTTCCAGATCTGAGTCTCCTGAGTATTGATCACACTCCTGTTGTTAATGTAGTCTGTGTGTATCTGTACTCCTCTCTTACACTGACCCATTGTGAAGTACTGCCCCTCTGCTTGTACTGAGCGGGGAGCTCTGGGTGTGCTGAGCGGGGGAGTGTGGTTTTGACGTCCGCTTGTTTCTTGACTCTGAGTCTGCCTTGCCCTTCTGTTATGTCTGCCTTGCTCGTGTTTGAATAAACCTCACCCTTAATTTTAGCCCAGCGCTCCTCACAATCTGTTTCTCCATTAACACAAATATTCTCAGAACCTCTTACCTTACTACCGGATTTGTAGCTTTATAAATATGAGCCTTAAATGATTTTCAGATGGTCTTGGTTTATCACCAGTTGAGAAATTAATCAAAGACTTGAACAGATCTCAATCAGTAACATGACAGACCTGTAACACACTGCTGAGCTGTTCTACCTGCCATGCTAATAAGCTCAAATCCCTCTGGGAGGATGACCTTGGCATTAGAATTCATAATGACTAATGGAGAGATGTCTGTATAAGATATATACCTGGGATTTATACAATTTACCTGGGAAGATAAATTCTACAAGCTCTAAAATATGGGACCCTATTTTCAGAGTGGAAATAAATCAGAGCCCAGTCTCTTCTTAAATCAACATCTCCACATGTACAGCAGGTTCTCAGTGAGGAACCGAAGGTTGGGTTCTAGCTTTACTGGCAGATACAGTGAGCGTCTGGTTCATAAGAACAAGGTCCAGCAGCAAACACACAGGACAACACAGCTACAGACTGGCAGAGGGCCACACCCCCTCTCTACTGACCGTGATGAGCGCCCCCTCATTCCAATGTCCCTTACCCACCGTAAGATGACCTCGAGTGACCTACAGGGAGACTGGCGAGCGGTGGCTGGGGTGAAACGCACAGCGAGCATGGTTCTAGAAACAGGCTTCTGGAGGTCATTAGTGATTTTCTAAATACACAGATCTAATACAATATCTGATCTGGAGTTTGGGAGACATGGTTCCAGTAGCCTAGAGAATCAAACAGAACCAACACCAACCCAGAACCTGCACACCTAGAGACGCTGATCAGGTACAGGTGGGCTCTTACATTGTTCCCAAGCTGTGTATCGTGGGTATTCTATGTATGTAATTTATACATGTCTGCAGGTGACAGAGAAATTCTCTGTGATTAAAGTTATAAAAATAAACTTTAAAAATACCCACATTATGGAATGTGGTGGTCACTTAAAGAGGTCTTCGACATTCCCAGCACTGTGGTGATGCATCCTGGGGGAAACCACAGGTGGTCATTGCTGCAGCAGAGGGGAAGCCCAAGAACAATGAGTCTAGTGGAACCCAAGCTGATCCATGAGCCACAAGCCAGGGATGTTGAGATCTCAACTGAAACGACCCCAAGGTATAAAACCCCCTGAAGATACAGAAATCATGAACACGGTCCGATACACCCACCAGGACCACTGCAAAAACCGGGACATGGCCTTCTGTCTAACTGAGGGATCTATAGCTCTCGTGTTGAGACTGTTGTAATCTTGTTAGCGTTCATAAAGCGTGTATCCAGATACTACTGTATAAGAGAAATGATCTCAAGCGTGCTGGGCCAGAGTACCAAGAGCTTTTAATACAGGGAATAGAAGCTAGGCGGGACAACAAAGATCGGTACAGCAGGACACGGGGACAAAACCAGATCCTGCACCAATAGAAAAGCCAAGAAGGGACAAGCCAGAAGGGGAGGTCCAGGAGAAAGAGGTTGGTAACAGAGAGACTTGAGGAACTTCAAATTCAACAGAAATTGGCAAAACCTCACAGTGAGGGGGTGTGGCTTATATACTCCTATACCAGCTGGACGCAATCAGTAGACTGGCGAGCCAGACCACAGTGGGGATAGGCGGAGCATGAGCCTGTGGGTGTGACGTCATCAGACTGTGCCCTCTGGGAGTCTGGAGGAACGGAGGCTGGCAGACCAACAGTTCTGACATATACTGGCATTGCTCATTTTAAGAAATTGCCAGAAGCTTCAAAAACAGTGTGCGATAATTTACTGATTTAATCAGAATATAATGTTCAGTAGTAATATATAGTAATATACATATAGTCTTAGTGATATATGGACAGCAGTCTCTTATTTAACAGATCCAGGATGGTTGCACTTTCCGTCATGCCATGGTTTGTAGTGGCTGCTGATATCATTTGAGAGTAAAGGGTCAGGAGGTCAAGCCCCCCTTTGGATAATCTGTGCATGTGCTTGGTCTGAGGACAAAAGTACGGGGCCCCAGCCCCCCCAGGGTTTGTAAGAGCATGGGGGGAAGGATGGTGTTGACTGTTGAGGAGCAGTGGTTCTCAGCTCCGGCTTTCTGCAGTGCCACAGTTTCACTCATTTCCTACCAAACTCAGCAACCGGGAGGTTAGCTTATCATGTACACCAGCAGAGTACTCACACCACATACCTGAGTTACAGTAGAGATACCCAAAGTAAACTCCTCCTCCAGGGTCAGTTCCTTCCTTTTTTGACCTCCACTGGAGTAATAGTACTAAAGTATGTACCTTCAGATGTACTTAAGTATGGAAAGTAACAGTACTAAGGTATGTACCTTCAGATGTACTTAAGTATGGAGAGTACCAGTACTAAAGTATGTACCTTTAGATGTACTTAAGTATGGAGAGTAACAGGACTAAAGTATGTACCTTCAGATGTACCTAAGTATGGAGAGTAACAGTACTAAAGTATGTACCTTCAGATGTACTTAAGTATGGAGAGTACCAGTACTAAAGTATGTACCTTCAGATGTACTTAAGTATGGAGAGTAACAGTACTAAAGTATGTACCTTCAGATGTACTTAAGTATGGAGAGTAACAGTACTAAAGTATGTACCTTCAGATGTACTTAAGTATGGAGAGTACAGTACTAAAGTGTGTACCTTCAGATGTACTTAAGTATGGAGAGTAACAGTACTAAAGTATGTACCTTCAGATGTACTTAAGTATGGAGAGTAACAGTATTAAAGTATGTACCTTCAGATGTACTTAAGTATGGAGAGTGACAGTACTAAATTATGTACCTTCAGATGTACTTAAGTATGACGAGTACCAGTACTAAAGTATGTACCTTCAGATGTACTTAAGTATGGAGAGTACCAGTACTAAAGTATGTACCTTCAGATGTACTTAAGTATGGAAAGTAACAGTACTAAAGTATGTACCTTCAGATGTACTTAAGTATGACGAGTACCAGTACTAAAGTATGTACCTTCAGATGTACTTAAGTATGGAGAGTACCAGTACTAAAGTATGTACCTTCAGATGTACTTAAGTATGGCGAGTACCAGTACTAAAGTATGTACCTTCAGATGTACTTAAGTATGGAGAGTACCAGTACTAAAGTATGTACCTTCAGATGTACTTAAGTATGGAGAGTACCAGTACTAAAGTATGTACCTTCAGATGTACTTAAGTATGGAGAGTAACAGTACTAAAGTATGTACCTTCAGATGTACCTAAGTATGGAGAGTAACAGGACTAAAGTATGTACCTTCAGATGTACTTAAGTATGGAGAGTACCAGTACTAAAGTATGTACCTTCAGATGTACCTAAGTATGGAGAGTAACAGGACTAAAGTATGTACCTTCAGATGTACTTAAGTATGGAGAGTACAGTACTAAAGTGTGTACCTTCAGATGTACTTAAGTATGGAGAGTAACAGTACTAAAGTATGTACCTTCAGATGTACTTAAGTATGGAGAGTAACAGTATTAAAGTATGTACCTTCAGATGTACTTAAGTATGGAGAGTGACAGTACTAAATTATGTACCTTCAGATGTACTTAAGTATGACGAGTACCAGTACTAAAGTATGTACCTTCAGATGTACTTAAGTATGGAGAGTACCAGTACTAAAGTATGTACCTTCAGATGTACTTAAGTATGGAAAGTAACAGTACTAAAGTATGTACCTTCAGATGTACTTAAGTATGACGAGTACCAGTACTAAAGTATGTACCTTCAGATGTACTTAAGTATGGAGAGTACCAGTACTAAAGTATGTACCTTCAGATGTACTTAAGTATGGCGAGTACCAGTACTAAAGTATGTACCTTCAGATGTACTTAAGTATGGAGAGTACCAGTACTGAAGTATGTACCTTCAGATGTACTTAAGGATGGAAAGTAACAGTACTAAAGTATGTACCTTCAGATGTACTTAAGTATGGAGAGTAACAGTACTAAAGTATGTATCTTCAGATGTACTTAAGTATGGAGAGTAACAGTACTAAAGTATGTACCTTCAGATGTACCTAAGTATGGAGAGTAACAGGACTAAAGTATGTACCTTCAGATGTACTTAAGTATGGAGAGTACCAGTACTAAAGTATGTACCTTCAGATGTACTTAAGTATGGAGAGTACCAGTACTAAAGTATGTACCTTCATATGTACTTAAGTATGGAGAGTAACAGTACTAAAGTATGTACCTTCAGATGTACTTAAGTATGGAGAGTAACAGTACTAAAGTATGTACCTTCAGATGTACTTAAGTATGGAGAGTACCAGTACTAAAGTATGTACCTTCAGATGTACTTAAGTATGGAGAGTAACAGTACTAAAGTATGTACCTTCAGATGTCCTTAAGTATGGAGAGTAACAGTACTAAAGTATGTACCTTCAGATGTACTTAAGTATGGAGAGTACCAGTACTAAAGTATGTACCTACCTACTGTACCGTATCTGTAGGTCTCAGTTCAGAACCATAACCCAGCCGTGTACACGTCCTATAGAGCACACAGAGTTTATATACGTTCAGAGAAAGACGTTCGCCAGTCACGAGGGCGTGTGGACGCGTCTCTGTACTGTGTCTATTTACCCACAAAGTCAGGAGCAGTCTGTCTGATCTGTGTACTGACCCCATCCTGCTCTACCTGCCTCCTCCAGGTGCTCCGTGACGTAGTCCAGGCCTGAAATGGACCAGATGCTAAGAACCCGTGAATGAGCTTGTTACGCTTTTACATGTTCCGGTTTTATGTAGACATAAACCGAAGGGAAGGACAGATTTCCCATAATGCAGTGGAGTAAACAGTCATATATCAGACTCTGACATGTGGTGGAGTGGTTTACCTCGGTGTTTCTCTGGTCCTGGAGGCACCCTGCCCTGCACATTCTAGTGCTCCCCCTGCACACCTGATCCACCTGATCATCAGCTCTTTACCAAGTCCCAAACAAGAGCTGCAGGGGGTGTTAAGGCACCTACTACCCCACTAAGGTGCGGTGCCTGCAGGACCAGGGTTGAGAAACACTGGTTCATATGTTGTGTGTGCTTTATTGTGCTGGACTGTGGGGTTAGTTGGGAGGATTAAAGGAGCGGTGTGTAACCTCTAGTGGTGAGGTTGAGTATTACGACCTGCTAAACCCCCTGGCTTCGAGATACGGTGGACATCAGATGTTTTTGTCAACTGTGTTTTTAGACCTAACATAAATGGTTATCCAGCCCCAGAGGGTTCTAGCTAATTAATCTACCCATTCAGTGGTTCTACCTAGCGTGCTGATATCATTCAGTACTAAATCAGTTTTTCGTTCATTATCCTGATAACCAGATGCTGTGTTTTGGGGTAGAAAACTTGAAGCTGTGAAGGACAGTGGTTCTCCAGAGCTGGAACTGAAGAGTGCTGTTCTAGGCGTAGCCTTGGAGATCAGATGCCTTGAGTTCCTGTGGCTGTTGTTCATTTGTTCCTGCTGTAATTGAATCAAGATGTATACCTTTGGTATCAATGGCTTTTCACAGCCTAGAAAACCTTCACACCCGCCTAAACACGGGGAGGGCTAGTTAGCTGGCCAACAGTCCCAAAACAAACTCTGATCGATCGCCAGAGTCTCCAGATAGCCCAATACCGATATGGCCCAAACCTGAGTCACATCCGCCATATGACATGAGCAGCCAACATTCCACATGGAAGGTGGCACAAGAGAAGGCCAGATGTGGTTGCCAAGAGCGTGCCTCTCAGCTCCCTTTACCCCAGCACTGCCAGAACGGACCCCCCACTCTCAAACACTGGCATATAAACCAGCTTGTTGCGAAACAGTCCCTGTTCAGTGGGAATGCCATCATTGCACAGTGCCACCAGGACCAGGGAGTGGAGGCATGTAGTTCCCTATCTTTGGCCAGCTGCAGACGGCTGTGGCGCTGGTGGGGTTTTACCTTAGGACCTCCTCATGGTGGGGCAAGTGGGGCGTCACTCATGCACTTAAGCTTGTACTTTGAAACAGGTAACCATTGTCGTCTGAGGGACTGAAGGACATTCAGGTGTGCCCTTTACGCACAGAGATTCCTTGAATCCATCATCTGTTAAAAATGTGTTTTGGACACTCCACGACGGTGCTAGTCCTACATTACTGCTGTCTCAGCTTGTTTGGAATGTGTTGTAGTCATGAGTTTTAGAATGAGCATGTACACTCATCATCAAAAGAAGAGCTGCACCCAGAAGGAATCAACCGGCAAGAGTGAAACTTGGTGTGTAGGTTTGACATGGTGAGACAGGCTAATGAATCAAGTTTCACACTCGACCGCACATGTGACGTCAGCAAGGACGGGTCTTCTTATCTCTGTACCTGACTGACCCAACACCACCATTACAGACCTCCAGCGAGCAGTGGTGTCCTCCATGGGTCATCAGACGGCTGCACCACGCAGGACTACATGCACACAGACCGTTACCACGACTGTCCTTAACACCACGTCACCGTCAATTAGGACTGCAGTGGTGTCGTACCAGACTGTCATGGAGTGACTCAGAATGGCAGCGGGTCATCTTCAGTGACGAGTCCTGCTTTAGTCTTGGTGGAGACGCCCAACGAACCCGTGTGTGGAGGCACCGTGGTCAGCACCGAGATGAACGGTCTGTTGTCACACGTCCAGGAGGCCTGGTGTCCCTCCACCTCCACCCCTACCGCACCATCTGCAGGAACTGTGTGAGGATGTTCAAGCTGCATGGGATGGATTATCACAGGACTCCATTAGGAACCTCTACAGCTCCATACCGAGACGTCTGGCGTGTTGGGTTAGCGAACACGG
This sequence comes from Prochilodus magdalenae, assembly GCA_024036415.1. Taxonomy (NCBI): domain Eukaryota; kingdom Metazoa; phylum Chordata; class Actinopteri; order Characiformes; family Prochilodontidae; genus Prochilodus; species Prochilodus magdalenae. The sequence goes on along the minus strand of JAMWET010003213.1, from coordinate 79,651 downwards.
CGGCCCGGCGCCATACTGAGAGACAGACTTCTGTATGTGTAGCTCAATAAATATTGATCATATCAGTCTACATTTATCACCAGTTATTGATCCTGGTACCCTTTATCTTCCTCCCACACCTCCTTCTGGGTGCAGCTGTCCTGTTGATGATGAGTGCATATACAAAACAATAAAGCAGATCAGAAAAAAAATTAAGAAAAAAATAGAATAGAAAAATAAAATCTAAAAATAGATTATAGGGGATTAATGAATCACTGCCTACTATGTTAACTTGCATTTTACCCACCGTCCGCTGTTTTTGGAGTCGAGTTTGGACATGAATATTACCTAATATAATCCCAACTACACCACTGTTCCCACCACTGCACCACAAGTTTCCAGGCATAAGGTGAATCAGGACACTGGAAACCACATAGCATCTGTGAAAAGGCACACAGTGCACCTTCAGCAAGCCTCTCCGCTAAAGGCAAGGACATGTTGTGGTTGTAACTCAGGAAGTAGTATTTGGCTGACCACAGTGTTGACTTTGATTTGGCCAATAAAAGTCCCTCCGTGTTTGGAGCAGACGCTGACAGGAGAATGACCAATCGGTACCTCGGTGGGACGGTCCGAAATGTACAAACAGGTTCAGAATGTCAAGTCGGGACTTTGTGTAAAATGCGGCGAAAACCAGAATCAGTTTATTCTCTCTCTGCTTTGTGTGGCTGGCAGAAGTACAAAGATCAGTGTTCTGATTGTTCTGATTGTATTTGGTAAATAGGTTGATGTCTGTAGAACACAAAACTAATTTGGAACAGGAGTCAAATCAAGTCAAGTCAAATATATTTACATAGCGGCTTACAGAGAATCCCGGTCCAAGCCCCAGTGAGCAAGCCAAGGAGAAACTCCCCCAGAGCAGGAGGTAGAACGCTCCAGAGGAACCAAGACTCTGAAGGGGAACCTGGATGGCAACTCCTTGGCTTCTCCTTGGCTTGCTCACTGGGGCCTGGGCCCGGATTCTCTGTAAGCCGCTATTTTAGAGTATACAGTTTTTATAGTCATTTATTATATATTTTTAGGCAATATGTATATATGTATATTATTGTTTTATTTTTATTTATTTATTTATTTATTTATTTATTTATTTATTTCCCCTCTGTATCTCTCAATTCTGCACTTTATATATTTTAGCCCTATGTTAATTTTTTTTGTGTGTACAGTGCTGTTGGATTGCTGCTCAATTTCGTTGTACACTGTGCAATGGCAATAAAGGCTTATCTTATCTTATTTCATCTTATCTTATCTTATCTTAACAAAAACAAAAAGGATCCGAGTTTATAATTCTAGGGAATACTGAACAGGATGGCTGATGGAGGCTGTTAGTTGGCCAACTGGTCAGGAAGGCAGGAAGGCACTGGCTCCCAGCCAAGGCAGATGAAGCAGCAGCATCAGAGCGCACAGGATGGGCAGTTACTCCGCATTAGACCGCACAGTTTGAGCAGTAGCTCAGAGTTTGGGGTCTGCTCTGAGCAGGTACATGCAGTTTGGTGTCCGTAGGCTAAAGGAGACAACAGGGTTTGAATGGAGGTGAAAGTGAATGGGATTCTATGGGGTGGAAGAGTACACACCCATCTTCTGTACTTCTGCTCAATTGACAGACAGAGTTACACATACTATCTCGGGACAGACCCTCACTCATCTGTTTGTCCTTTTTCCCCCTCACTCGTTCCTCCCATAGAGTCCCATTCATTTTCACCCCCATTCAAACCCTATAGTCTCCTCTGATCTACAGCCACCAAACTACACGGACTCCCTCAGGGCAGATCCCCCAACTCTAATCCCCAGCCATACTGACCCACACTCCTCTATGCCTCTATGTGTCATTTATTCATCCCTTGTTTCTTCCATAGACTCCTATTCCTTTTTAGTAACACCTTAGCAACTGGCTAGCATTTAGCTTGAGCTGCATAATCACTCTGTACCTTCTTCAGGAGATACACTTTACTAGATATGAATTATGATTAACACAAACAGATGACATGTAGACCATCAAATCCAGGAGACACATGATAGTATTTCAGGGCCAGAACTCGGGTCGGGACGCGTGTCTGTGCAGAGTCTCTGTTTGGATATGTAGTTATCCTTATCCAAGGTCACACAATGGAATGAATGCACTGTACGTGACAAGCCCAGTAGAGTAGAGTAACAGGGAGGGAGGTGATAGAGTCTTTTTACCATATGCCATGTAATACGATCTGCTCTCCGGACACCCCTCCCTTAGGACTTTTCAGATGGTATTAATTTTGATTGCATAATATGTGTACACTATGATCTCAGCCCAGCTTCTTTCACGAGTGTTCAGAGAGCGCAGGGGTTTATTTCATATGGTCATGTTGGGACAAATAGACGTTTCACAATCTCAGTGTTATTCACTGTATGACGCTATTAAGTACAGGCTGGAATAGGCCCATTTAACGGCCTTGTCAATCATTTGTAGCTTCAAACTGGCATTAGCAAACTACATCGCATCTTCTTGTTGGAGTCGATACGCTAATTAGACATATAACAGATTAGATATGTGGCAAACAACTTGCAAAGTAAACAGAAAAGTGAAACGGGAGCCCTAACCACAACCTGGAACACCTGGTAAACCCACCAACACTGTCTCCGTCGTACACTCATCATCAGAAACATAACTGAACTTATAGCAGCAATCAACCGACAGGAATGAAACTAGGTGTGTAGGTTTGACAAGGGTCAGAATCGGATGCACATGTGACGTCAGCAAGGACGGGTCTTATCTCTGTACCTGACCGACCCAACACCACCATTACAGACATCCAGTGAGCAGTGGTGTCCTCCATCAGTCATCCTGTTAGTGCAGCACCATCGGCAGACGGCTGCACCACGCAGGACTACATGCACACAGACCGTTACCACGACTGTCCTTAACACCACGTCACCGTCACCAAAGACTGCAGTGGTGTCGTACCAGACTGTCATGGAGTGACTCAGAATGGCAGCGGGTCACCTTCAGTGACGAGTCCCGCTTTAGTCTTGGTGGAGACGCCCAACGAATCCGTGTGTGGAGGCACCGTGGTCAGCACCAAGATGAACGGTATGTCGTCACACGTCCAGAAGGCCTGGTGTCCCTCCACCTCCACCCCTACCGCACCATCTGCAGGAACTGTGTGAGGATGTTCAAGCTGCATGGGATGGATTATCACAGGACTCCATTAGGAACCTCTACAGCTCCATACCGAGACAAACACCAGCCCAACAACCTACCAATAAGACCTCATTCTCCTGAATGAACAGCAGCTGTAATAAAGGTGTAATAAGGCTGTAATAAAGGTAAAATGTGGTGTAAATATTGAGAGAATTAGACATGATGTTTATCTGATTCTGTTTTTTGTAAATATGGAAAATGAATGACTCGCTGTTAATAGTTGTGTTAACTGGAGGTTAAATAAATAAGGGGTGGTCTCTGAGTTTTGCACAGTCCTGTAGACCCCCTGAAAGCTGGAATGCGTGTAGGGTGGAGTACCTTCACCTAGGAGGACGCGAGACTTTCCATGAAAACAGCTCCAATTACCCGATCAGATCACTGGGCTGTTTAACATTCCAGAACATTCCATCATCTTAGTTTATTATCTGTGGATATGAAGGGGCTCATCCTGCTTAACCTCCTATGGAGGGGCATCCTGTCGCACGCTCCACTCACAGGACCCCTCCATTGTTCTCATGCCACGATCACCTGGGCCACGCGGACCAAATACGGCAAGCGGAAACATCCACGCTTGGCCAGCCTGATAGCCGTCACCCTGACCGTCTCTTTATACATCGTAAGACCCCTCTTCACTGGGGACCGATCAGTTTACAGAATACACAGGCAACATCTCCCGACATTCCGACATTATCCGACATTCCGACATCATCTGTTATATTCTTCATCATATTATTATCTTTCATCAGCTAACTTTTCCAGCACTGTTCAACATATCAGCATCATTCCAAACATTCCGTTTGACTGTGAATGGTTGGCCTGGATACAGCTCTCTGATTGGACATACGTTTTTTACCCCCATATAATGAAAAAGAGTGTCCAAGTTTTAATATGGATGGACGTCCCTATTAGTAACACGCTAGGAGGTCATCATAGCAACCATCATCACACACCTAGCAACCCCACAGCACTGGCATAAGAGCACCCTAGCAACCATCAGGGAGTGCGTAGCAACTGCATAGCAACACCCTGTACATCATCGGGGGGAGCAATGCCCTAGCAACTATTTGTGATATCCCATAGCAATCATTTGGGATAACATAGCAATAGCATAGCAACACCCCATCATTTACATGGCATGTCATAGCAACTACCTAGAAACACCCCAGCAACGATTTGTGGTACTCAATGGCAACCATCTGGAATACTATAGCACCTGCCTAGCAACACCCTAGTAACCACTTAGGAAACCATGGGAACTACACACCAACACCCTAGCAACCACTTCGGACCGCACAGGAGCCGCATAACAACACACTAGGAACCATTTAAGATACTATAGGAAACAGACAGCAATGCCCTAGCAATTACATGGGATACCACAGGACCCGCATAGCAACCCTAGCAACCACTGGGGATATCACAGCAAATGCACAGCAACACCCTGGCAAACACCTGGCATAGCACAGCAACAGCATAGCAACAGCCTGTCAACCTCCTGGGATAGCACAGCAACAGCAAAGCAACACCCTAGCTACCACCTGGAATACCACAGCAACGCAACAGGGATGTTGCTGGGATCCCTGAATGCTTGTGTGCATTACACAGCAACAGTGTTACACAGCAACAGCATTACACAGCAACAGCGTTACACAGCAACAGCGTTACACAGCAACAGCATTACACAGCAACAGCGTTACACAGCAACAGTGTTACACAGCAACAGCGTTACACAGCAACAGTGTTACACAGCAACAGCGTTACACAGCAACAGTGTTACACAGCAACAGCGTTACACAGCAACAGTGTTACACAGCAACAGCGTTACACAGCAACAGTGTTACACAGCAACAGCGTTACACAGCAACAGTGTTACACAGCAACAGCGTTACACAGCAACAGTGTTACACAGCAACAGCGTTACACAGCAACAGTGTTACACAGCAACAGTGTTACACAGCAACAGCGTTACACAGCAACAGTGTTACACAGCAACAGCGTTACACAGCAACAGTGTTACACAGCAACAGCGTTACACAGCAACAGCGTTACACAGCAACAGTGTTACACTGCGCTGGTTAATGCACATGGGTTGTGATGATGAGTGTGCTGTTTCAGCATCCATTACAAAGCCACATTGTTCTTTGAAGCTCAGTGCTTTCATGATATACTGCGTATACGTGTCTATCACTGTTCCCACCACGCTTTTGGTTTGTACATCCTATATACCGCACCACAATGGATCTGCCATTCTGCGAAAGACACTGTCCTAAATCAGACTGCTTCAAGAGTATTAGACTCAAGACGTTTGATAGACAGGACTTGACAATCACACAGTGATCAACACTCATGATACGATGTTCGTGTGTAGGCTTACCCGTGTGGTTGGTAAAGCACAAAGAGCTCATTTAGCCTGATGGTTTTTCTTCTGATCTTAACTTGGCGTGGGAGTGATACTCATCGGTTCACAGTGGTTAGAAATGCTGGGTACATTGGTACATTCTCACTGCAGTTTGGGGTTCACTGCATGTCGACAACTCATGATAAACTCGGACTTTACTGTCAGGTGACTGAATACTTTCCAGTTGACCAGCATGATTGCTTTGAAGTGGGTCTAAAGATCAATAAAACAAACCTGGGCAGGTGTGGGCTGGAGGCGGGGGTAACCAGCCTTGTCACCAGAGGGTCACCGGTTTGATCCCTTGAACTGAGGCTCCTAAGCCCCAACTGCTCCCCAGGTGCCGTAGGTAGAGCTGCCCAATGCTCCGGGCAAGTGTGCTCAATGCCCCCTTGTGTGTGTGTTCACTTGTGTGTGGGGGGGGGTTTCACTTCATCGTGGGTTAAAGCAGAAGACAAATTCCTGTGTGTGCCTCACCGAAGTTATGGAAAGTTTAACCATAAGAAAGCGGATTTTGACAGCACCCACATGGCTGGCACACAGACGCATCCCCTCAGAAAGAGAACAGGCCATGGAGCCTCGTATGTATTTCTATAGTGAAATGTACATCTATAAAATGACCTAAGCAAGGACATGTCACTGGACCCAACATGACGCTGACACAGCAATAAGGAGTACTCCATTCCCGAACCGGATAATTCAGCCAGAATCGTATGTTCCAGCAGTCACATTAAAACTAAGTTGGCTCGGCCTGTTGCATCAGGCCCTGTCTGTGAGAGGTCATAGGCCCAGAACTCCAGCTTTGTTCTATTAATAAAGTGAGTCTCCAAACAGAAGGTCTCGCTCCTGGCCTCCGCAGATGTGTGCGCGTGCCCTGCGTATTTATTGTTAGTAGAGGAGGGTGGTGTGAGTGGGAGTCTTCCCCCGTGGTGGTCTGAGCTGTATGCATGTGAAAGTATGCATGTGAGATAACAAGCTTCTGCGCCTCAACCACAAACAGGCAGTCGCACGCAATATCACATCCTTTTTCACACGTGTGTGCCGAAAACTCACTTCCTCAAACCACCATACCAGCATTGTACCACCGTATCAGTGCCTCACTTACCGTCTCACCATACCAGCACTTCACTTTCCACCGTATCAGTGCCTCACTTACCGTCTCACCATACCAGCACTTCACTGTACCACCGTATCAGTGCCTCACTTACCGTTTCACCATACCAGCACTTCACTGTACCACCGTATCAGTGCTTACTTTACCATACCACCATACCAGCACCTCACTTCACTGCTCCGCCATTAAAACACTTGACTTCGCTGTACCACCATACCGGCACTTCACCATACCACCGTACCAGCACATCACTGTACCACCGTATCAGTGCTTACTTTACCATACCACCATACCAGCACCTCACTTCACTGCCCCACCATTAAAACACTTGACTTCGCTGTACCACCATACCGGCACTTCACCATACCACCGTACCAGCACATCACTGTACCACCATACCAGCACTGCACCATACTATTACACCAGCACTTTACTTCACGGTACCACCATACCAGCATCTCACCTCACAGTACCACCATGCCAGCACTACTCTTCACTGTATCACCATACCCGCACCACACCTTACCATACAACCATTTGAGATATTCAAAAGCTTGGCACTAATGCACCGTAGTGCACACTGTTTAAGGGCTCATATGATGGTTGAGAGGCTTCGACTGTATCTGCCTACATACCACAGACGAAACGATCCTGACTGGATTATTTTCCAGATATTCACCTTTTTATTTACATCCAAACTTTAACACTGCCATAACAGTATCACTGCGACACGCAGAGTCTACATCAGAGAGCATCGGGCTATATTACATAACAATCAAAATAAATTACAGACACAAAAACTGCTCCACAGAAATCATCTAGAGGGTCTAGAAGGACCTGAGGGTTCCCCACTGACTCCTCCACACGCAGAGAAAGAGCAACCAGCTGCGTCGCACCAGCCAGGGGTGGCTGCAGAGGGGTGGCTGCAGAGGGGTGGCTGCAGTGAAGGCGCTTTGAATCATAACCATGTGCGGAATGCCACAGACTGGAATGCCGCAGGCCACACTGATCTCACGGTGAGTTTATCCCCAGTCACTGCACAGCAATAGCAAGGTATTCCAGCTGTATCCAGCTAGTCTGAGGCCAGGGTGGGTTTAGATAGGAGTGAGAAGATCAAAACAGCAGCATTGAGTATGAAATCTAGCATTCCGAGTATTCCGAAATTAACAGGATGTAAGTACAGTGGTGGTGATGGGAACCAGTGAATCTAGACGTGTCTTCTGAATGTGTATGGAATGTTGATGATGGGAAAACCTGGAAATAGTTTCTTTGGGGGACTATTTGACCTCACAGAGCCCTGCAGCATGTATCCCTCCACCATGAATAGAGTTTGAGGCTGAAATCAGGTTGAAGTGCAGGCCAGTCCAGTTCCTTCACACCAGACCAACAGACGCTCATCCATGTCTTTATGGAGCTTGCTCTGTGCACTGGTGTGCGGTCATGCTGGAACAGGAAGGGGCCGTCCCCAAACTGTCCCACAAAGCTGGGAGCATGGAATGGTCCAGAGTCTCTTGGTCTGCTGAAGCATTAAGAGTTCCTCTCACTGGAACTAAGGGGCGGAGCCTAACTCCTGAACACCACCCCACACCATAATCCCCCCTCCACCAAACTTTACACTCGGCACAGTGCAGTCAGACGAGTACCGTTCTCCTGGTACCACCAAACCAAGACTTGTCCTCGGATTACCAGACGGAGAAGTGTGATTGGTCACTCCAGAGAACACGCCTCCACTGCTCTAGAGTTCAGGGGCGGAGCTTTACACCACTGCGTTCCACGCTCTGCACTGCGCTTGGTGATGTAGGCTGGGATGCAGCTGCTCGCCATGGAAACCCATTCCATGAAGCTCTACACACTGTTCCTGAGCTGATCTGAAGGACACATGAAGTTTGGAGGTCTGTAGTGATGGACTCTGTAAAAAGTTGGTGACCTCTGTGACCTATGACCCTCAGCATCCGCTGACCCCGCTCTGTCGTTGTACGTGGTCTAACACTTGGTGGCTGAGCTGCTGTCGTTCCCGATCACTCCCACTGTGTTCTAATCCCACTGACAGTGGACTGTGGAATATTTAGTAGGAGGGAATTTCACCACTGGACTTGTAGCACAGGTGGAGCATCCTATCACGGCACCACGCTGGAGTTCACTGAGCTCCTGAGAGCGACCCATTCTCTCAGTAACGTCTGTAGGAGCAGTCTGCATGTCTAGGTGCTCGGTTTTATACACCTGTGTCCATGAAACTGATTAGAACACCTGAATTCAATGATTTGGAAGGGTGAGTGAATACTTTTACATAGTGTATAGGCATGTATGTATTTAAATATATGCCATAATGATGATAATACACCTGAATTTATGGCCATATATCAGATTTCAGTATGGGGTCAAATAATGAAACCATATTTCAGTCTTTAGCAGAGTGCTTGTAGTTTTGCTGGAGGGGCGTTTTCCTCTCTCCACTTCTATCCTGGCCTCACCGGGTCATTCTCTTGATTAACACAGACCTCTTCTCCTCCGTATATTTTCCCGTTCACTTCCCGCCGGCTTCATTAATCCACCTAAACAGCCACTGCTTACTTTCACATCACACTGTAATTAAACTGCATTCCTTTCTCCTACATCAAACAGACGCCAGGACATGAGCCGTCCTCCGGCACCTGCAGACACGGACACTCATTTCACTGTGTATTTATCTCCAGTCGTGTAGCCTTTCCTGCCTCATATCCCGCTAAGTCTGTTCGAGGCCTGGTGGTATTGCTACTGATCCCCAGACCTGGCTGAGGTCAGGCCTTTATACCGTCAGGACCGCCGTACTAGTTACACATGGTTTTATGCATTTATTAATTTACTTGTAAAACGGTCTACTACAGATAGAGCATCTCTCCTGCTCTGTTTAGTGGTTTGATTTAAAGGTGCAGTATGTACATTTTAAAGTTTACAATGTTCCCAAACGAACTAAAACTAGCACGCTAACCAGCTAGCTCCGGCCCATCCTGTCTGTAATACCACTCTGTACCTGAAGAGGCGATGCTGAGTCAATGTAGTGCTGTAGTGCTTCTCTCTCTCTCTCTCTCTCTCTCTCTCTCTCTCTCTCTCTCTCTCTTTATCACTTTGTCCATCTCTGTCTCTCTGTCTGTCTGTCTGTCTGTCTGTCTCTCTCTCTCTTCCTTTCTCTCTCTCTCTCTCTCTCTTTATCACTTTGTCCATCTCTGTCTCTCTGTCTGTCTGTCTGTCTCTCTCTCTCTCTCTCTCTCTCTCTTCCTTTCTCTCTCTCTCTCTCTCTCTCTTTATCACTTTGTCCATCTCTGTCTCTCTGTCTGTCTGTCTGTCTGTCTCTCTCTCTCTCTCTCTCTCTCTCTCTCTCTCTCTCTCTCTCTCTCTCTCTCTCTCTCTCTCTCTCTCTCTCTCTCTCTCTCTCTCTCTCTCTCTCTCTCTCTCTCTCTCTCTTTATCACTTTGTCCATCTCTGTCTCTCTGTCTCTCTGTCTGTCTGTCTGTCTCTCTCTCTCTTTATCACTTTGTCCATCTCCCTCTCTCTCTCTCTATCTCTCTCCCTCTCTCTCTCTCTCTCTCTCTCTCTCTCTCTCTCTCTCTCTCTCTCTCTCTCTCTCTCTCTCTCTCTCTCTCTCTCTCTCTCTCTCTCTCTCTCTCTCTCTCTTTTCTACTTTTTCTCTCTTATTCTCTTAGTCTCTATTCTAAGTCATACTCCACTAGGGTGAAGTCATTGTTCAGTGTCTCTAGTGTTCAGTGTCTCTAGTGTTCAGTGTCTCTAGTGTTCAGTGTCTCTAGTGTTCAGTGTCTCTAGTGTTCAGTGTCTCATTACTGTGATAAAGTGGGTCTAAATCTCTATCTCAAGTCATGTGATCTAAACACCAGCCTGCTCTACTTGTTTCAGAACCTAGGCTGAAGGACCTCTTGTCTAGTGTAATGATCTTGCTGCATGAGCGGATTCAGCCGTTTCCTCCTCTTATTCACTCCATATTTCCTCTACTGAAGCTCATCTATATCATGTGTAAACGTGATGCGGATAGAACATATATTTAACAGTTAACAGATGTGCCTTCAGGACCGAGGCTGACATTTGAAACAGATGGTGCAGTCTTGGTGCATCTTAAACCACCCGTTACACGCCCTCGCCGTTTCCATCTGGGGTAATCCCCAACATCGTCCTAAAGGGGAATTCCACTACACCTCCTCCATACCTCAGGGATCTTATGTAAACAGTAATTGAGAGTGGGTTTGGTGTGAGATGGTTCAGAAGTTCTGTACAGTGGTGGTGATGGGAACCAGAGGTTCTAAACCCCCAGCGAACCTACACGTGTCTTCTGAGTGTGTATGGAATGTTGATGATGAAAATCTGGAAAACCTGGAAATACTAAGTTCCTTTGGGGGACTATTTGACCTCACAGCGCCCTGCAGCATGTATCCCTCCACCATGAATGGAGTTTAAGGCTGAGATCTTCTCCACACTATCATAAACAGCGTCTCAGACATCAGGCAGCGTATTCAGAACCACCTCCTGTAGGAACTTCCTGTGAGGGAGCTTTTAGAGGGGACGTCTGGTTACCTTCACCACCACTGGAAACAGTCCTGACAGCCCTCAGGTGAAATTTCAGGTAGTGAACTACAACTTCATGACTCCTCTGTAGCCCCACCACATTCAGAGGTTTGGCTTTCTGGGTGTGACGCACTTCTGAGAGGTGAGTCAAAGCTGACATGTTCACTAAACAGCGCCTTAGTCTTGGTCATGGAAGAAACAGCTCAGATGTGGTTCCCGCTGATGCTTGAGCATTTCAGACATGGAAGTCGTTGCATCGAGCTTTCACTCTGCTCCACCTTTGACCTGCTTTAAGGCCTGCTGCTGTCAGAACCAGTAACCATGCCACTATGCCGTGTGAGACAGGCTGGTTTCACAGCCTCAGTGATGCTTGCTAGATTAGCCTCAGCTCGGTGGTTAGCTCAGTCACTATAAGTTTCAGGCTTGTGATTGGTGAGGGTACCGCCTACCAACACACTACCCAAGATTAGGACCACAGGTTTATATCGACAGAGGAAGATTTGGCTAAAGACACCAAAACACTGGTGTGTCTACACGAGTGTTTCTCAACGCTGGTCTTGCAGGCACCCTGGACTGCATGTCAGTGCTCTCCCAGCTCTCAACACTCATCAGCCCATTACCCAGCCCTCTCAGAGCTGCAAGATAACAACAGCAGCCTATATTAAACCCCTTAGACTGATATGATCAATATTTATTGAGCTACACATACAGAAGTCTGTCTCTCAGTATGGCGTCGGGCCGCCGTGTTCGCTAACCCAACACGCCAGACGTCTCGGTATGGAGCTGTAGAGGTTCCTGGTGGAGTCCTGTGATAATCCATCCCATGCAGCTTGAACATCCTCACACAGTTCCTGCAGATGGTGCGGTAGGCGTGGAGGTGGAGGGACACCAGGTCTTCTGGACATGTGACAACAGTTCATCTTGGTTCTGACCACGGTGCCTCCACACACGGGTTCGTTGGGCGTCTCCACCAAGACTAAAGCGGGACTCGTCACTGAAGATGACCCGCTGCCATTCTGAGTCACCCCATGACAGTCTGGTACGACACCACTGCAGTCTTTGGTGACGGTGACGTGGTGTTAAGGACAGTCGTGGTAACGGTCTGTGTGCATGTAGGGAGTGCACTACAATGTGCAGGGCAGGGTACCTCCAGGACCAGGGTTAAGAAACACTGGTCTAGATTAGGTTGGGTGGCCATTTTCATAACCCCAAATAGGAGGACATCCCACCTGCAAAAGGAGGACATCATAAAGGGGGGTGTAGGTCGTTCACGGTGCTAGAACAGAGTTCCTAACCCGTATAACACATACATGATGCTTTACTCACCTCACTGGGTGGAATGGATGCCATTTGTAAGTCAGCCGGGAGCTAACTAACTGACTAGCATTTAGAGGGCTGACCTGTGGTTAGGCAGTAATCGAGTCACAATGTCACATGACCTTGTTAAACCAATGGAATGCAAGGCATGTCTTTTGACACGGACGTGAGTCAATGGCACACATAAAATTGTTGGCCAGTGACCAATTTAAATAGTTCATCCCGAAAAGAGGACCAACAGGCATCCGTCCAGGTACTGCACCGGACTGGTCGTTGAAAAAACGGACTGTCCAGGCTAAACCCGGACGTGTGGCCACCCTGCGACTAGCCTACTTGGACAGAAACCACGTATTTAGGTTCCTCTAATCACACTTTACAACAAACTACTCCTAGGGTTCTGCGAATATCTAGGCTCAAACTGACCAGGTGGATTGGTCATGGTTCTGTCTGACATACGCTTTGAAGTGTCTCCCAACTCTAGTAACTTATTATGTCACATGGAAACAGGATCAGTCTGCACCGAGCAATCAAAAAGCTAATTATAGCAGGGGCAGAGCTGCATGGGTGGCACAGGGTGGACCTGCCATAACTAATTATGACTTAAAGCAACCTACTGTAGCAATTTTAAAAATCTCGCTTGTGTTATGGTTTAGGCATTGTGTCAAGGCAGAGCTGATTTGCACAGCGAGTGTTTGTTCAGGTTTGTTCTTCTCATGAGCATGGGGTAAATTCAGACGACCTATTTCAATAAGTCATGTAAAATAAATAAATAAATAAATAAATAAAACCACATGAATTTCTGAAGCTGAGATGTTGTTAATGTCGCAGTTCTGCAACCTGAAGTGTGTGCACATGTTATTTGCGTCGTCTGAGTTGACCTCCCTGCTTCTTGCTGTGTTAGATGGCTGGTGGTTCTCAGCTTACTGTCTCAGCATTTGCCTTGACACGCACGAGAGCCACACTGGTGTCAGAAGTGGGTTAAAGACCCCCCGGTGGCCTGAAGTGAAATGACGCCTGAAAAAACCAGGGCTGATAGTGTAGAGGATGAAACCTGGCCAAATGGAAATAAAGCAGTATGGCAGGGACCAGTGAACAAGCCTAGATGGCGACCAGCAGAGACCTGCCAGTGTGGTAGTGTGGCTGCCAGGCAGCGCTGAACAGCGGCACTTTCAATGACACTTTGAGACCGTGGCATGGTTGGCCAGGTGGCTGCTTCCTGAAGAGTGGATAGGTGAGCTGGTAACAGAGCTGTATGCGATAGTTTGGCAAGTATATTGGGCATGGATGAGTCTGTGGGAGCTGGCATGCCTCAACATATCAGCTTGAGGGACTGCCCATCCTGCTGCTGGCACACAGAGCGTGTGACTGTAGTGTGTTCACCTTGAGTGGCGGTTCTACTTTGTGCACAGTGTCTTACTGTATGCTATGCTACAGTGCACTGCCAACATGCCTAACCATGAGTCAGACACAACACTGTCCTGTGAGGCAGGTCCAGGACTGTCTAACCGAGTCCACATTTGAAGGACAGTAGGAGCTGTAAGAGAGATCTACAGCACATCCAGTATGTCAGTAAGTCACTGGAAGACAATCTGTCAATCTCAGTCTTAAAGGCATGATAACAACAGCAGCCTATATTAAACCCCTTAGACTGATATGATCAATATTTATTGAGCTACACATACAGAAGTCTGTCTCTCGGTATGGCGTCGGGCCGCCGTGTTTGCTAACCCAACACGCCAGACGTCTCGGTATGGAGCTGTAGAGGTTCCTAATGGAGTCCTGTGATAATCCATCCCATGCAGCTTGAACATCCTCACACAGTTCCTGCAGATGGTGCGGTAGGGGTGGAGGTGGAGGGACACCAGGCCTTCTGGACGTGTGACAACAAACCGTTCATCTCGGTGCTGACCACGGTGCCTCCACACACGGATTCGTTGGGCGTCTCCACCAAGACTAAAGCGGGACTCGTCACTGAAGATGACCCGCTGCCATTCTGAGTCACTCCATGACAGTCTGGTACGAAACCACTGCAGTCTTTGGTGACGGTGACGTGGTGTTAAGGACAGTCGTGGTAACGGTCTGTGTGCATGTAGTCCTGTGTGGTGCAGCCGTCTGCCGATGGTGCTGCACTAACAGGATGACTCATGGAGGACACCAATGCTCGCTGATAAGAATTTCTATTGGTCTTTCTATTGATACTATTATTTAGTGCCCTCTAGTGGATGTGTTTAGCCTAGTTTTATATATATATATACAGTTGAAACCAAAAGTTTACATACACTATATAAAAAGACACATATGCATTTTTTTCTCACTGTCTGACATGAAATCAGAATAAACTTTTCCCTTTTTAGGTCAGTTAGGATTATCACAATTATTTCTATTTGCTAAATGTTAGAATAATGAGAGAGGAATTTTTTTAAGGCAATTTTTATTACTTTCTTCAAGCTCAAAAGTTTAAATATACTAAGATTACCATGCCTTTAAACTGTTTGGGACAGCCCATATGATGATGTCATGTCTTTGCAAGCTACTTAAAGGTTTATTGGCAACATCTGAGTTAATTAAAGACACACCTGCGGATGTATTTTAAGGCACACCTGAAACACGCTGCTTCTTTGAGTAACATCATGGGAAAGTCGAAAGAAATCAGCCAGGAAGTTAAAGCTTGGGCGCATATGGATCTTCCAAATGGACAATGACCCCAAGCATACTGCCAAACTCGTACAAAGTGGCTTAAGGATAACAAAGTTAATGTTTTGGAGTGGCCATCACAAAGCCCTGATCTCAATCCTATTGAAAATTTATGGGCGAAGCTGAAACAGCTTGTGCGAGCAAGGCGGCCTACAAACATGGCTCAGTTACACCAGTTCTGTCAGGAGGAATGGGCCAAAATTCCTGCCAACTATTGTGAAAAGCTTGTGGAAGGATATCCAAAACGTTTGACCCAAGTCATACAGTTTAAGGGCAATAGTACCAAAAACTAATGAAATGTATTTAAACTTTTGAGCTTGAAGAAAGTAATAAAAATTGCCTTAAAAAATTCCTCTCTCATTATTCTAACATTTAGCAAATAGAAATAACTGTGGTAATCCTAACTGACCTAAAAAGGGAAAAGTTTATTCTGATTTCATGTCAGACAGTGAGAAAAAAATGCATATGTGTCTTTTTATATAGTGTATGTAAACTTTTGGTTTCAACTGTATATATTTAACATATTAAAATAAAGCCTCTTTGTTCATGTAAACCCCATACAAAAGACAGAAACCTGTCTCAAACGAAAAGAGAAGAACAGCACAGAAAAGAAAAGGAAGCATATAGAATATGGGCCCTTTAATACGGGCCATCACTCCTCCTCTTTCAGTGCCTCTCAATCCAAACATCTGCCTGAATAACACTGGTCACTGTGAGGATGTTCTAAGGGTCCTCTGGACTATTTTGGGGGCTTTCCCATGCGACCCCCTGCTGTGGTGGGTCCTAAAAGAGGTCATGCTCTGATTCACCTCTGTTTAAAACACCAGGACCCTGAACAGCCGAGGAACAGCTGCTGTTCTCCCGCAGCTGCTCGGGCAGGCTCACAGGGCAGGATCTGCTCTGTAGCGCTCTGTTCTGCTTTATGGAGAGGCATTAAGACATGCAGCACCCACACCTGACTTTCCAGTACGTCCAGTACATCCAGTACGGTAAGGACAAGAGCCTTAAAGAGAGGCTGGAAAACAGCCAAGTGTAAACCTTATCAGCAGAACACACGACTCCATTGATGCCTAAGGGAACGTCCCCTTTAAGAGTCGCGAGGCCTCAATGGCACTCCAGTCGTAGGCCCACCCGGCGCAGGGCCATGCCGCCCACTAGCCCAACACTCGGCGAGAGCACACCCTCCCATTGTCCCCACGTCACACTGCATTTACTTACATCGTCAGACGACCGAATGGACTCCTCACATCTTCCTGCCCGCTCCGCATGCCTCTCCGCGCTGAGGCCCGAGGAGCCCTTACGCTCCTTTAGGTGTCTGTCACAAAGGCCGAACCACTGCTCGCTGATTCCCATGCGAGTGCTGCACCGCTCCGCATTACGAAGGTGCCAGCTCTAAATTCCCTCAGTGAGCGTGAAAGCTGGCTTTGAATAGAGCTGTTCCTTTTTCCATGCTGGCTGTCGGCCCGCGTGTCACACAGTTATGAGAATTGTTCCACATGCCTGCCATACCACATTGTGCTTTTGGGCTTGTGCTTAATAAAGGGGACTTTGATAAGGCCCTGAGAAGTTTAATAAAGGAGTAATTAGGCTGCTCAGCACAGAACAAGCTCTCCACTGTGCCCTGTAGTAAAGCTGCTGGGTAGAATCCGAGTCAGCACACATGAGGGAGGGCTGAGCTGATGGATGGAGCTCATACACTCACCAGTGAGCATCTCTGTGACAGGGTGTGAGCACCAGTGCCCAGGCCTGAACCCGTTTTCAATCCACGACTCCTTCAGTTTCCAGGACATGTTTCTGATGAGACTGGACATAATCCGGTCTCCTAGCAACCACCTGGAAGACCCCGTAGACCCACCCACACTGTCCCCATCAGATACACAGCACCTTTATCTCTGAGAGAGAGGAGAACATCCAGCTCCACTCCTGCTTCAGATCTGAGAACCTCCACAGGTGTCTCTGTCCATCCTCCTTCTTCCACTGTGAGAAGACACCTCCTCAACACTATGGAGGTATGAAAGGAGGTGACCACCCCAGAGTACAGAACCTCAACACCACCGAATATAATATAATAACGATTACGAGACGTAATGTTCTAGATAATTCTCCTTGTTTAAAATTTCGTGTTTAGTCCTTACAGCTGCAGGACAGACCAACCTAAACAAACCAGCCTATTCTGCTCCAGGCCAAACACCTGCACCTGCACTTATTACCCCTGTGCCCTTTGTTCGTGCCCCACTGCACACAACTGTGCCACTGTGCCACCGTCACATGGAGGCAGCCGTGTCACATGCTCCTCACGGATCTTATAAATAGAGCTCAGCTCGAGTGGAGGGGTATTTAGGCTGACAGGTGTATGTGCTCGTCCACCAGTCACACAGGACCAGCGGCACATGACTTTATACAGGACATATAGATCCACCCACACGGTGACCAACAAACCAGCCACAGCAGTGTGCAGCTCTAATGAGAAGACACGTATCAAATCTGTGCTCAGAGGGGTGTCAACAACAAGCTCACCTAAGACCACCTCTGTCTGCCACACCTGCAGCACACGGCCAATTACCTCTGACAGCGAACAGAACAGAGGGTACTGACCAGCACTGGACCATGAGTCTTATATGGACGTATTAATATACATCATAAACACTCATATATGTGTATCTGGAGCTCCTACCAACCCAACCGGGAACCCCTCCTGGTCCACCTTAAATGGTGCAGAACTTACATTCTGGCACCTCAGGCTACCGATCCAGGCTCTTGTTTAAATTTTACCAGTCCACCTTAAATGGTGCAGCAGTTGCATTCTCAGGCTACCGATCCAGCTTCATGTTTGAATTTTCCCAGTCCACCTTAAATGGTGCAGCACTTACATACTGGCACCTCAGGCTACCGATCCAGGCTCTTGTTTAAATTTTACCAGTCCACCTTAAATGGTGCAGCACTTACATATTGGCACCTCAGGCTACCGGTCCAGATTCTTCTTTAAATTTTCCCAGTCCACCTTAAACGGTGCAGCAGTTACATTCTTGTGCCTCTGGGCACTGCTGTTACTTGCAGCCCTGTTTAAGGTGGAATGGGAAAGTTTGAATAGAAAGCAGGTGAATAAGAAGTCGACTTCCCCCCTCGTCACCTGACTCTAGACAGCTATAGGAATTTGGCACTAGCCAACATTAACAGCTGCGGTGATATATTAACTGGGATATATTGTTCTAGATAATTATCAGCATTTAGCACTAGCTAATGCTAACAGCTGTGGTAATATATTAAGGAAGATGTAATGTTCTAGATAGTTTTTGTTATTTGGCACTAGCTAAGGCTAACTGCTGAGGTAAGATAATATATTAACATGGATGTAATGCTCTAGAACATTTAGCCCTAGCTAATGCTAAAAGCTAAAATTATATATATATATATATATATATATATATATATATATATATATATATATATATATATATACAGATAAGTAATGTTGTAGATAGTTATTGACATTTATCACTAGCTAACATTAACAGCTAAGGTAATATAATAACAGAGATATAATGTTCTAGATAATTCTTGGCATTTATTACTAGCTAATGCTAACAGCTGTGGTGATATATTAATGAAGATGTCATGTCCTAGATAGTTCTTTACATTTAGCACTAGCTAATGCTAACAGCTGAGGTAATATATAAGAGAAGATGTAATGTTCTAGATAGTTTTTGTTATTTGGCACTGGCTAAGACTAATTACTGAGGTAAGGTAGTATATTAACACAGATGTAATGTTCTAGAACATTTTTGGCGTTTAGCCCTCGCTAATGTCAAAAGCTAAAATGATATATCATGCAAACAGAGAGTAATGTTCTACATCGTTCTTGGCTTTGGGCACTAGCTAATGCTAACAGATACGGTATTAACACCGATGTAATGTTCTAGATAGTTCTTGGTGTTTTTGGTGCTGTAGGAGAACATTAACACTGCTAGATGAACTTCGTCTGATCAGCAGGTAGATAAGGTGAGAGTAAAATGAGATTACAGCACAGGGTGGCTGTGCAGCGCAGCTTCCAGGTATGATGGCTCAATGACACGCTTCAAAGCTTTAACAGTGTTTACGTTCCACATCAAAGGCTTTTATTTTAAACAACAACAACAGAAAGTGTCACTGAAGTGAGAAAGCCTAGAAAGCCTGCCCCTCTCGCAGGGCTACAGAGCTCAGTTTCAGCTGATCTAAGACTTTTATTACTGGAGTACAAACTAGAGTGCCAGCCGCGCCCCCTAGTGGACAGTTTTGTTAACCATGAGTGAGTGAGTCACAAGCCAGGTCTTTAAGTGGTTTGAGCTCCATTGAATATTTTATGATATGCGTTATCCCTGTGGAGAAGACCCAGCTGACCACTGAACCATCCGAACCCAACATCTGCTGCACTCCGCCACCCCCACAGCCAAGCCTGAAACCATCGGAGCACGTCTGTTGGCCCGTGCAGGGAAAATCCGTGTAACTAGCCTGAATTGTTGTCATGATGCTGTGCGGAGGATTAGCCCAGTTTCTCTGAAACCCTTTTTTCCGCATCCTCGGGGGCGGACTGCCAAGGAATGTGATCTCTCAGCTGAGTAATTCCCGGGTTTGACCCACAGCTTGGCTTGCTCTCCTCCTGACCTGGGCCTTACAGGCCAACCGGCTGCTGTGCTCCTGAGGCTTTAACGGCTCTGAAAGTCCTAGAAGTACATAGAGAGGAACTCCAGTGGTTTTTCTAAACGCCTGCATAATTAATTCATTCATTCATTAATTAATAAAGATCATTCAGAGGGGGTGTTTTAGAGTCAGTATAGTTTACAGTGGTGTTGATAGAAACCCATTTCTAAAAAGATCCCACTTCCGGCCCATTTGGCTGTGGAGGGTGGGAAGTGAGGTTGTGAGTAGTGGTGAGGATTGGAGATCAAAGAAAACACTGGTGTGTGTTTTCATCAGTGGACACAGGACCCCGCCCGCAGGACGCTGCCCACATGACAATACCCACAGGATGCAGCCCACAGAATGCTACCCACAGGACAATGCCCACATGACAATGCCCACAGGATGCTGCCCACAGGACGCAGCCCACAGAACACTACCCACAGGACAATGCCTACAGGACGCTGCCCACAGAACGCTACCCACAGGACAATGCCTACAGGACGCTGCCCACAGGACGCAGCCCACAGAACGCTACCTACATGACAATGCCCACAGGATGCTGCCCACAGGACGCAGCCCACAGAACGCTACCTACATGACAATGCCCACAGGATGCTGCCCACAGGACGCAGCCCACAGAACGCTACCCACATGACAATGCCCACAGGACACAGCCCACAGAACGCTACCCACAGGACAATGCCTACAGGACGCTGCCCACAGAACGCTACCCACATGACAATGCATACAGGATGCAGCCCACAGAACGCTACCCACAGGACAATGCCTACAGGACGCTGCCCACAGAACGCTACCCACATGACAATGCATACAGGATGCAGCCCACAGAATGCTACCCACAGGACAATGCCCACAGGATGCTGCCCACAGGACGCAGCCCACAGAACAGTACCCACATGACAATGCCCACAGGATGCTGCCCACAGGACGCAGCCCACAGAACACTACCCACAGGACAATGTCTACAGGACGCTGCCCACAGAACGCTACCCACAGGACAATGCCTACAGGACGCTGCCCACAGGACGCAGCCCACAGAACACTACCCACATGACGATGCCCACAGGATGCAGCCTACAGGACACTGCCCACAGGACGCTCCTGGCTGGATAGTTCTGGTTGGTGGACGATTTTCTGTCCAGCAGTGACACTGAGGTGTCCAGCAGCACTGCTGTGTCTGATCCACTTACACCAGCACCACCCACACTAACACACCACCACCATGCCAGTGTCACTGCAGTGCTGAGAATGATCCACCACCCACATACTACCTGCTCTGTGGTGGTCCTGTGGGGGTCCTGACCATTGAAGAACAGGGTAATACAGTACACAGAGAAACAGATGGACTACAGTCTGGACCTGTACACCTACAGAGTGTCCTGTGTGGTCAGTGGAGCTGGTGAAGTGGACATGAGTGTATATAGAGGTGGACCTACTGACGTGGCCGGTGGGTGTAGATGCACCTCTGGCCCAAAGATGAAGACCGCACAGCTTTCCTTATCTGAGGCCTGTGTTGTTATTAAGGGTGCCTCTAGTTCAGAGGTCAGTAGGGCTAATGACTCAAAGCACTACCATGTGGCCGATAAACTGCTGATCTTAAGATCAGGCCTGCAGACCACCCACACGAAATCCACCATAAAAGCTTCAGATGGTTCTTTAATTCTCCTGATTAATGGGGGGCTATAAAAGCCCGTCGGTGCAGCTCAGGCCCTGAAATATGACACACTCATTTGAAGGTATTTATCAGCTTTGGATCGTTTATGTTTAGCGATGCAGATCTTTGAGGCCTAGTAGAAATCCCAAGTGCACTGCAGGAGGGTCAGCTCATGTGGGCCTACGAGTGGACTTAGAGGCACAGAAGCACACTCTCTCTCTCTCTCAATTCAGGCCACAGTCCCACACATCTACTCCTCCGGGTGCTCTGGTTCCCTCCCACAGTCCACACACCTGCAGTCAGGTGAACTGGAGATTCTGAACCCTGCGTGTCTTTCCTGATGGCCTGTCCAAGGTGCTTTCTGCCTGCATTGGTGTATAATAATGATAATAATAATAATAATGTTTATAGAGCACATTTCACACCGCTGGCAGCTCAAAGTGCTTTACAGACAGTTGACATCAGTAAGCGGGGTACACACACATACACGCACACCTACACACACACACACTTCTATACACATATACACACATATATTTAAATACCATGTTACTATGCTCCAGCATCCCATCCCACAACCCTCAAGCCCACCCTCCTCCTACCCAGAAGGATTAAGTTTTTTAACTGATGAATAAATATATTATAGTACATATAGTACAGTACTGCCATCTAGTGGTTGAAGATGGACAACAAATACTGCTATGTCTCTATCTCCCAAACTTAACTGCTGGTTAGGATGTAAAAGACTCAATGCCTGATGTCTGATACAGTTTGTGAAGATTTTGGTGTGGAATGTTGGATGCTTGAAGGATATTTATTGTGGAGGGATACATGCAGTCAGTTATAGGGCTAAATAGTCCCCAAAGAAACCCAGTTAGTTGATGTTTATCTATGGATGGGCAATATGAGGATATATAATCATTATCATGATGAAATGTGTCACAGTGAGCATCTCTGAGAACCTAAAGAACCACATGCTTCAGTGCTGAGTGAGCGTAATTAGGCCTGTTGAACTGGATCCAGTGCAGTACAGCTTGTAGTATGTATCGTATGAGGCTCTACAGGTTCGGTTTAGAAAGGAATTACAGACAAACTGAAGATTGTGATAAAAATGTGTAAGTTTAAATGGAATGTTGGAAAAGTAGTCTCTTTATAATTCAATGGAGACAGTTAAAGTCTTGCTAGAATAGCAGGTTTGTATACCATAGACAGTAGTTTTAACTTTGGTTAATGAAATCACTGCTAATTTAGGATTCGGTCTGAGACTCATACAACAACAACAACAATAATAATCATTATAATGATCATAATAATAATAATAATAATAATAATAATAATAATAATAATAATAATAGTAGTAGTAGTAATAATAATAATATTAATAACAATCGTCATAATAATAATAATCATCATCATCATCATCAATCATAATAATAATAGTAATATATTATTAATTTTATTATTATTATTATTATTATTATTATTATTATTATTATTATTGTTGTTGTTGTGGTTGTCGTTGTTGTTATTGTTTTTATTTTATTATTGTTTAATAATGCATTTTACGTTTACAAATATTCTGTATTGATACATATGTTTTATTTTTATGTTATGTGTGTGTGTGTGTGTGTGTGTGTGTGTATGTATGTGTATGTGTGTGTGTGTGTGTGTGTGTGTGTGTGTATGTATGTGTATGTGTGTGTGTGTGTGTGTGTGTGTGTGTGTGTGTGTGTGTGTGTGTGTGTGTGTGTGTGTATGTGTGTGTGTGTGTTCTGTTTCTAGAAAGGGGTGGTTCTTTAAAGGTTCTTTAATAAAGAAAATGATCCCTCATTGACCTACAAAACATTCTCCATCAATCTGAAGAACCGCTACCCAGTGCATGGCTCTGAATGGAAGTCATAGTTCCAAACAGATCTATTGTCCTGGTGAAGGAACTTTAAGGAACTGTCTAATCCATGCAGCATTAGTCCTGTTCAGGGTTGAATGGTGAGAGTTTAGTGGGGACTTTTATTTTGAAGTGGCGCTAACCAGGAAGTTCTCCGACTTGTGTCATGCGGCCGCAGACAGGCATGGAGGCGCAGAGGCGTCCAGCAGGGTCAAGGGAAACCACATCACAGGTTTAAGGGTTTTAAGGTGTTGCTGTTTCAGGCGACACGTTTAGAATGACAGTCGCTGGCTGTTTAAAGCTGTTCGCGATGCGACATCGTTTAACCGCCTCCAGAACATTTCACCGCCTGATCCGGACCTCCGCAGGTACACTGGACATCACTGGACCTGCATCTCACCAGGGCACTCCAGGAACCTCAAACCACTGGTGCAGAGTATGGAGACCTCAGCGAGGCTTTCACACCACACCCTCTGTCCTGGTGACGAAGATCTTGACGGTGGAGGAGATCTTCTCCAAGACGTCCCTCCACAGCCACCTTCAGAAGGTGCAGGCTGAGTACGATGACTGTTTACAGGCTGTGAACTCTGGAGATGTTCAGACAGACGACGAGGAGTTAAGGGCGAAAAGGACAAGACTGTCTGTTTTAGGGCCTCTGATTCAGAAAATTAGGGAACTGGAGGGAAAACAGAAGGAGCTCGAGGAGACTGAAGCATTACTGAAAGGCAAGGAAGGGGAATGCCACCGGTTTTCCAAAATTCCTACATAATAATTCAGTGTTCTTATGTAAACAGAGTGGGTTTGGTGTGAGATGGTGGTGATGGGAACCAGGGGTCTCCATGTCTATAATGCACTTTATTTACCATCTAGAACCACCAGTGAACCTACACGCGTCTTCAGACTCTTACATGGGATTTTGATAATGGGGAAAAATCTGGAAAACCTGGAAATATTAAGTCTCTTTGGGGGACTATTTGACCTCACAGCACCCTGCAGCATGTATCCCTCCACCATGAATGGAGTTAAGGGCTGAGATCTTCTCCACACTATCATAAACAGCGTCTCAGACATATGTAAACATGCTTATAGCCAAGGGTTCTTTCACAGGTGGACATTGGGTTCCTGTGATCACCATTGTGAACAACTCTGAGACTCTAGAACCCACTCTGAGGGGCGTTATTTACATCTGAATGGTTTGACTACATGAGATTTTGATGGACTTTCATTTTAAACACGGGTTAGAATGCCTGGGAGTGACCTCTCACGCACTATGTGATATTATACATTCAAGCTGAATCAGTGCATTAGCCAGCTGTGCTGTGCATGAAAGGGAAACTCCACTAATGTTTAAAATTTCGTGGTTCAGATGTTCTTTACAGTGGTGCTGGGGGGAACCAGGGTTCTCTATGTCTGCAACACACATATAGATTTCACTTTCTAAAACACCAGTGAACCTACATGTGTTTTCTGAGTTTATATAAATTGTAATAAAGGCCAAAACTGGTCCTCCAACAGTTGTGACAGTGTGACCATGTGACTTTATGAGAGGCTTGAGAAGGAGATATGTGGCTGGATCTCCGCTGCTCAGTCTTGGGGGAACAGGCTCCCTGATATCATCCAGGCAGCAGACGATTCAAAGTCTTTTAATCCTCTCCTTCTCCTTAAAATAATTAAAGAATTTAGATTTTGTAAATATTGCGGTGGATTTACGAGCGTCTGTATCAGAGACATCAAAATGTTTTTAGTTGTGTATGTATTACAAAATGCTGATAAATTATGAGTAAGCGTTTAAGCAAATCAAACCAAAGTTTATTTGTCCCGTACGTAGTCATACACAGGACAGCTAGCAGCTGTCAACTGTTCACTCACATCAACTAATAAGAAATTATAAAAGTATATATAAATATCTAATATCCAAAACAAAATATGAAAAAGATTTTTTTAAAATATAAGAGCCAGATAATAAATAAATAATATATTAATATTAATTAATTTAAAATAATTAAGTATGGAATTTAGTTGTGATACAGTTTATATGCTAAATGTGCATAAGTATGAAATATAGAAATATATGAAGTTGGATTTACAGCAGTGTGGGCTAATGTGCTTCAGTATGACTCAGATGCATCCCTCCATAGTCATGAATAGATCATAAAAATGACATTTTAAGACAAAATATAATCCCAAATCCATGATAAAACAGTGTCCCGAGCAGCAGGCCACTGTGGCCTGTGCTATTCTGTGTGAATACCTTTGTGAGTGAGAAGTCAGACGTCAGGTTCAGATTCGGATCCTCTGTTTTCTCTGTAACAGAGCTTTTCACTCCAGACCACTCAAAGTGACTTTCATAAGCCCATAACAAGCTGATAGATAGATAGATAGATCGATAGATCGATAGATTACTTTATTAATCCTAGAGGGAAACTCACAATAACACAGATGTCTCTCTCTTTCCAGAAGACGACCCAGATCTGCATGAGCTCGCACAGGCCGAGAGAGAGACCTGTCAAACGGCTGTTCAAGAAATCAAACAAGCTGTGAGTTACTGTGATACCAGACCTGATCATCAGCCCACAGTAGTGCCTTG
This sequence comes from Prochilodus magdalenae, assembly GCA_024036415.1. Taxonomy (NCBI): domain Eukaryota; kingdom Metazoa; phylum Chordata; class Actinopteri; order Characiformes; family Prochilodontidae; genus Prochilodus; species Prochilodus magdalenae. The sequence continues at coordinate 53,566 of JAMWET010003213.1, read as the reverse complement.
ATACATTCAGGATCTCTCCATCATACACAGCCTGTCCAAAACCAAAAAGCTGCGTGCTCTGATATCGGGTTGGACCACCTTTAATCTGGACTAACAGCCCTCACAACATCACTACACTCGTTTCCATCTAGATCTGCATTCGTTTAGTCTGAGGTCTTGTATTGGTGTTAAACCATCCGTAAGGTCTTCTCCAGCACATCCCATAAACTCCCAAAAGAAGCTCGGCACTGTTGTCCCGGAATATGGCTGCATCCATCAGGGAAGAACAAGTCCGTAGATGGGATAAAATGGTCAGTCAAAGCATTCAGGTGGCCAGCTGGTCTCATTATATTACCCTATACCGTGTACCACACCGCAGATCGTAACACTGCCTCCAGAGGCATGTAAAATGGGCACTTCATCACTTCATGCTTTTCCCTTTTTACCCTAGCACTCCCATCGCTATGGAATATGGTCAGTCTGGACTCATCAGACCACACGACCTTTCTCCATCACTCCAGAATCCAGTCCTCATGCTCCCTAGCAGACTGAAGCTGGTCTCACTAACAACTGGTCTTCTTATTTCCACCTAGCTGTTTAGTCCCGGTCCTGTGAGTTCTGGTCATGTGGATCAGTTGATCTCTTTCCACCCAGTTGTTAATAGTGTGCTGGACAGTTCCGAAGCTCAGCTTCTCCTGAGCTGCTGTTTTTGTTTGACACAGGACGATAATTTGACTCCTCTAGAATACAGTGCGATCTTTTTTCATGAGCATGGAATACTAACTTCCGGATGGTGGTTTAAGGAACGAGAACCTACTCACTGCATCAGTTAGGGTTTAAAGAACTGTCACCAGCGGAAACACATCAATCACTGCAGTAACGATCCAATCACAGCCTCTTAAATATTTCCCTACAGAGCTGGCAGGGAGGGTATGCTGTGCTGTAGGTGGCAGCATTAAGATCCAGTAATGCCAACATGCAGGTAACCAGTGTGATGTGACTCTCTGAATTCTAGATTCTGTCTCTTCTGGTCCCTGAGGAGGAGTCAGACATGAGTGACCTGGTTCTGGAAGTCACTGCTGGGGTCGGAGGTCAAGAGGCAATGCTTTTTACCGCTGAGATGTTCGACATGTACCGGAGCTTTGCTGCTTTCCATGGCTGGGGCTTCGACACTCTGGAGTTCATGCCAAGTGACATCGGTTAGTCTCTAATTCCCGTCGCAGGTTAATCTACAAACATGGCATTCGTCTGAAATCAGCAAACTGATGGTGCTAGGATGTAAACAAAGCCATTCAGGGTAGTTTGATGTGAAATGCTCCACTCTAGGAAGTCGGAATTGTTCGCCATAGTGGGAGAGAATTCATGCTTACTATCGTCTCTTGCTCTTTTCCTCAGGAGGAGTACGGCATGCCACGGCCAGCATAAGTGGTCCACTGAGCTATAAGATGATGAAGTATGAAGCGGGGGTCCATCGTGTCCAGAGGGTCCCGAAGACTGAAAAGCAAGGCCGCATGCACACCAGCACTATGACGGTGGCAGTACTGCCTCAGCCGACAGAGGTGGGGTAAATACAGTCACCACCCCTAGCAGGTGTTCACTGAGGGCTGGTATCATCATACTCCTGTGTTGTGTCTGTAGATCTCTTTCACAATTAACCCCAAAGACCTGAGGATCGAGACGAAGAGAGCCAGCGGAGCTGGAGGACAGCACGTCAACACCACGGACAGCGCTGTGAGGATTGTCCACTTACCCACAGGTAAAAGAAGCCAGCAGAGAACCAGCGTCTTCCTGAACACCAGGCCTTCTCAGTACTCCAGCTCGTTTATGCTTTAGGGCTTTTTAAGCCCACGTCCTCACAGAGGAGGAAATGGAAAATAAGGCTTTCCTCATGATTTTCATGGACTGTCCTGACTGGATTCTCCTTCACATCACACTGAAAGAACTGTGTGGACCGTCTATGGCTTTGAGGATAGCTTCCAAAGCTGGAAATGACCTTTAAGTGACCCAACTACCTCACAGAATGTCTCTCTCTTTATGATCCATCCTGTGCTCTTAGACCAGTGCTTCTCCACCCAGGTCCTGGAGGCACGCTGCCCTGCACATTTTGGTGCTTCCCCAGCTCCCCCACAGCTGACCAACTCTTCAGCTCATTAACCAGCCCTAACAGAAACACTGTCTTAGATTCTATCCAGTTTGACTTTTGATATTTTTTGCTGAGCGGATCCAAACCACATTTGAAGGTGGCTTGAAATTCAATTCCAGTGAGATTTTTACGGTCTTAGTCTGGATACTCTGTGCCTTTCCCGTCACTCACAACACAACTAACAAGGACCGTGTCAAATCCAGAGTGACGAAAGTGCTGGGGTTTAAGAAGAACGCCAAAGAGTTGTGATCCGAAGTTTAAAGGGTGAAATGACGCACCTCCTGCCTCCCCAAATGAAAGCCACGTCACCAGCGCGGCGGCATAGTTGTTGACCCATAGTTATGTTGTTACCACAGCAGCCCATACGGATAGATTGGTGATGTCTGGACGCACCTATCCGACCTGACCACTTGTAAATAACAGCATGGACAGTCGGCTCACAAGATCTAATCTAAAAACGCAAATCCGATTTGCCCACAGTCTGAACACACTGCCTTAAATCTGCTGGTACTGACCGTCTGGGAGCAGGAACCGTGGACAGAGCCTCTCAGTTTAGCTTCTTCTAGACAGTCCAGCTCAGAGCTCACTTAAACACACGCTCAGAAAAGGGTGCCACTGGTATGAAAGTGTATTAGTAATGTTATTATTATTATTCTGTTATGAGAAAGGAGAGCCAATCGTTTGGTGTTGTGTTAACAGGCATAGTGTCCGAGTGTCAGCAGGAGCGCTCCCAGATCAAAAACAAGGAGAAGGCCATGAAGGTGCTGCGGGCCAAACTCTACAGTGCCAAGCTGGAGGAGGAGACCAGTAAGAGATACCAGGCCCGCAAACTTCAGGTACATGGCTGATCTGGATCTGCAGGAGAAATGGGGTGGGAGTTGTAGGTGGTTGCGGTGGGTACTGAACGATCCCACAGAATAAAAACTCCCTGCCAGTATTAAAAGGGGGTGGAGGATCAAAAATGGTTTTGTTTACATCCAAACCATCAGGTTCTGGAAGATGCATGGCATTTCTCTCCAAGAAGAACATATGTGTGTGGTGGTGGTGTGTTAGTGTGTGTGGTGGTGGTGTGAGTGGATCAGACACAGCAGTGCTGCTGGAGTGTTGAGACACTGTGTCCACTCACTGTCCACTCTATTAGACACTCCTACCTTGCTGGTCCACCTTGTAGATGGACAGTCAGAGACGATAGCTCATCTGCTGCTGCACAGTGCAGTGTTGGTCATCCTCTAGTCCTGCATCAGTGCCCACAGGATGCTGCCCCACACGACGATGCTGTGCTGTATAGTTCTGGTTGCTGGACGATTCTCAGTCCAGCAGTGACACTGAAGTGTCTAGCAGCACTGCTGTGTCTGATCCACTCACACCAGCACCACCCACACTAACACACCACCACCACGTCAGTGTCACTGCAGTGCTGAGAATGATCCACCACCCACATCATACCTGCTCTGTGGTGGTCCTGTGGGGGTCCTGCCCATTGAAGAACAGGGTAATACAGTATACAGAGACACAGATGGACTGCAGTCTGGACCTGTACACCTACAGAGTGTCCTGTACGGACAGTGGAGCTGATGGAGTGTTGAAACTAGGTGTGCTTAATGTTATGGCTGGGCTAGATTATGTAGCATATGCGTCATTCTGGTCTTTGATGACCACAGACGGTCCAAATCCTTTTATTCCGCTGTGGTTGCTGTTGAATTAATGAACAATGAATCTGAAACTTCTCCTTCACCAGCACTGACTGTATTTGTTGTTCTGTTTAACAGATTGGCACAAAGGGCAGATCGGAAAAGATCAGGACCTACAACTTCTCTCAGGACAGAGTCACGGACCATCGGATCGGGAAGACTCTGCATGACGTGCATGGGTTTTTATTAGGAGAGGATCTGCTGGATGAGATGAGTTTATCTTTGCAACAGTTTTCAGAACAAGAAGCTCTTATGGACGTTTTGGAGGATAATGACTCAGATTAATATTTATGATTGACATATATGAGTAATAAAAGCCTGTTTGGGAATGCTGAGCTGCATCCGATGGCTTAAACGCACCAAGCATGTTCTCATGTTGTTCAAACTTCAGTGACACCATAACCAACCTGCTGTCTGCAAGATACTGTCAGCTAGTGCACTGCTCCAAAAAAATTAGGGGAGTGCATCAGATTTCAAAGGAACAAAATGGACTGGGTAATGTGTTAGGAACGAAAGGATGCCACATCGTTTAATGGAAATTAAAATGATGCAGCAGGCTCGTCTATTTAACCCAAATGGATGGTGTCCTGGGGGATCTTCTCCCAGATCTGGACCAGGGCATCACTGAGCTCCTGGACAGTCTGAAGTGCAACCTGGCAGCGTCGGATGGACCGAAACATAATGTCCCAGAGGTGTTCTATTGGATTTAGGTCAGGCGAGCCGGTGGGCCAGTCAATGGTATCAATTCCTTCATCCTCCAACAACTGCCTGCATACTCTTATAACATGGTAAACACACATAGTGGCTATAAATGATCAAAGGATTGTGTTGTCCGTGTGAATGTCTATTTCATTAGTGAGAGTGGGTTATGGGTGTTCAGGTGTAAGTCATACAGAATGTCAGATTCTTTAGAAGTCCATCCTCGCTCACTTACAGCTCCATTCGCTGATCGCTGATTCATTTTATATATGTTTCTGCAAAGAAAGAAGTCAGAGCTCAACCTTAAATCTCCAAAATGATGACTTTACAGGAGAAGGAAAAACATACCTGACTTATTTAATGTAAGTCAATGGAACCAGACGTCATTCAGAGTCAATTAGGCCCATGTCTTTCAGCCCATTCGTCATGAACCCACACTGTAAAGGACAACAGACATGCGAATTATGTCAACAACTAGTAAACGATTGAAATAGAGATATGAGCTTTGCATATAGTTCAACAAATAATGTAATCCGACTGGGGTGGGAGCTGCACTGTACTGACATCTAGTGGTTCTCATTAGAAACGCATTAGCTCTTGTAGAAACCTGTTTAGGGAGCTGCAATGACTTTCTCTACAAACACAGAATTAAGATAAGATAATCCTTTATTGATCCCACAGTGGGGAAATTTCCAGTGTTACAGCAGCACAGAGGAAAGAACAGAAGTGTCAGGAAAATATACACATAAATAAGATCTATATATAAAAAGTACAGAAAAATATAAATAAAATACTACAAAATTTGAATCCAGAAGACAGGATTATGCTATGCAGTTTTATTGCACATAGTAGAATAGTCTACTGTAGAAATAGACTACTGAGGGCAGCGGCTCCTGTTAATGGTCTATAAGAATGTAATATTCAGTAATAGTTTTTATGTGGTAGTAAAATATTTATTAAAATACACCAACTGTAGTCAGTTACACTGACCTTCTAATTTACCTGTATATATGTCAGTGACTTGAGCTGAAATAGTTAACTATAGGTATACCTACTGACTCAGATGTTCTTTACAGTGGTGGTGATGGGAACCAAGGTTCTCCATGTCTGAAACACACATATAGACACTTCATCTTAACCACCAGTGAACCTACACGTGTCCTCTGAGTGTGTATGGAATGTTGGTGATGAAAATCTGGAAAACCTGGAAATACTAAGTCTCTTTGGGGGACTATTTGACCTCACAGCGCCCTGCAGCATGTATCCCTCCACCATGAATGGAGTTTAAGGCTGAGATCTTCTCCACACTATCATAAACAGCGTCTCAGACATCAGGCAGCGTATTCAGAACCACCTCATGTAGGACCTTTCTGTGAGGGAGCTTTTAGAGGGGACATCTGGTTACCTTCACCACCACTGTTAACAGTCCTGACTCTGAGTTTATCTAGAGCACAGTACTTTACACCATACCACTTTGAATTACTGTGTTTACATCTTAACTATAACTTAATTATGCAGACCAAAAAAAAGCTGGTGGATTTCCACTTTAATGTCTATGTCTCTGCTTTGATGGACGGCTCTCAGATGGGGTTGAACTGCAGGCTGTAGAGCTGCTGCAACCTGGCTGTCTGGAAGACAGACCCCAGCAACGGCTCAGCAATCAACAAACCATTTTGCACATACTACTAGGCCTAATAGTGGGTAACGGGGTAATGTGTGGGACTGATGGCTCTGTAAGCCTTGGGTGGTCTGGGCCGTACCTTTAGTAGGAGGGGGTCACTGTTTTAAGCCTGACCCGGATCACCACATATTTCTCACATTCCACCTTGTGGTGTGAAATGCCTTCAGTAACAACGCTGTTTTTACAGGCAGCCCAGAAGCCTTCTCATGCTCAGTTCCGTTTCATTCAGTTCAGTCCAGTTCTTTTTAAACCCTTTAATAAGGTTCGGAATGAAAATAAAAGTTAAAGTGCAACTTTATATATATATATATATATATATATAAATCTGGCGCTAAAGCTAGTTTAGCTCTTGGATTTCTCAGCATTGCTAGCTAGCTAGCCTACCTAGGTGCATAAATATTCTCTGACAGTCTTTTAGACGTTAACTTTTTTAGTTTTAAATGTTTATAGTGGTTTGGTGAGTCAGAACTGTTCACAGTGGTGGTGTATTTAACCAGATGTCCACTTCTAATAACTAATATCTCTCTCTCTGTGTATATATATATATATATATATATATATATATATATATATATATATATATATATATATATATATATCTGTGTGTGTGTGTGTCTATATATAGATAGAGAGAGAGAGAGAGAGAGAGAGAGAGAGAGAGAGAGAGAGAGAGAGAGAGAGAGAGAGAGAGAGAGAGAGAGGTAGATCAACCAATAATACATTTCTACTTAGCCATATAAGAACCTGCTGTACTGCATCACTATGACCTTAATAAAAAAAATGTATATTTAAAAGTTTTAATAAACATTTAATACCCTTATAAACTGACACGCTTTTATACAAAAAAATTACCTTTAAACATTGAGATTAATTTCAGTTCACTTACATAATGAAACTGAGGACTTTTATTTTATTTATTAATTTATTTATTTATCTGTTATATTTATGTTTATACGTATATACATATGCTAATATTTTTACGTATTAATTATATTATAATCTACCACCTACAACAGTATTTTATATCATAAGCATAACTTACAAATGTTATATATGTTTATATTTATATTTATTTCTTTTGATTACGCGCACGAGGCATCGTACGCTCGATCGCGCAACTCAGTAAACCAAAAAAACCCACACAAATGAATAAATAAACAGCCTGACAGATGGATTGCGGCTGGGAAGTGTCTAGAAACAAACAATAAGTCGAGGAGAGCTGAAAAAATTGGCGCCTACTGCTTTTTCCTTTAAATCGCCTGTGCGCTTCGTTCCCTCCACGCACGTAGCAACGTGACGTGGGGCGACGTGCTTACGTCATGACGCTTCCCTCCCGACCGCCCACCGATTGGCTGTGAGGCTTTTAAAGGTATTGTGCTGCGCTCTGATTGGTCGAACAGCATTTGGACGCGAAATTCAAACGCTGTAGCTAAAAGTGGCGCTCTCCCCCACCCGCCTCAGTTCAGCGCCTGGATTTACCGCGTAGATCTGAGATGTGGAGCTAGTGCGGTCTGTTTCAGACAAGGAAGGGCCTTCAAGACCGCAGGGGTCGCGTCGAAAGAGTTTTATTCCCGAGGTAAGATGGTGGCTCTTGTTTAGATGAAGTTTGTGCGGTGTATATTAGCATATGTTGCCTATTTGTCTTGGTATTGTTGGCGGTATCTAGCTTGGCGCGAGGCTGAAGCTGCCTCCTTGTTGGAATTGCTCCGTTCCACCTTAAATGGTGCAGCAGTTATGTTCGGGCGCCACTGGCGCCCTAATGTAACTGCTGCACCATTTAAGGTGGAACGGGACAATTCGCACAAGGAGCCAAATTCAACCTCATTAAATTTTACTCCATCGTTCATCTACATGAGTTTATCCACAAATACCTCAAGATTTAAAGGATGCCAGTTTACTTTTCCACACTTTTAAAGGTTTTACGGGTTCTAAATTTGGCGCTAAAGCGAGTTATCCCCTACTTTCCTCAGCATTGGTAGCTAACTAGCCTGCTTAGGCGCGTAAATATCCTTAGATAGCCACTTAGCCGCTAACATTTTTAGTTTTAGAAGAGATTAAAACTTTTTTCTTTATTAGAAATAAGAACCTTTTTTTAAAATGTTGTTTGTTTTTAAGGTATATTTTCTAACCTAGCCTATAAGTACAGTACTACAGCAGAGATAGTGGGGCTTGATGGGAGACCAGCTAGCTAGCTAAGCTAGGCTAAATAATAGCATGTAAACAAAATGCGGAAATTGTTTATTAGTTATATTTCATGTTTTGAAAATGTTAGGACAAAATATCTGGTGAAGAGGTTTAAATTTTAGTTAAGGTAATGTCTTAGCCCTTTTGGGAAATGGTAGCTGATACACATGTGATAACGAGCTAACTCATTATTTTATTTGTTTTTTTTGTCTTAATGGTAGCTTATGGTATGTGGTAATCATCTAGCTTTTTTTTTTTTATTTGTTTATTTATTTTATGATAATGTGGCTAAAACGTGGCAATAGTTTTTGATTTAGCTGGCTTTTTTTCTAAAATGGTGGCCAAGCATATGTGCTAAATATGTGCCGTTTGTTTGTTTGTCTTTTGGCTGTTGACTTCATTTGACAGCTCCATGAATGCTCATCCGTGTTGTTGTCATTCTGTTTTCCAGTTTTTGGCCTTCCACTGGGACCACAAAAGTCCACCAATATGAAGTGTGTTGCCCGGACTAAAGGTTCTGCAGGTCCTCTCCTTGCAGAAAAGAATAAAATTGAGCTCCCGGTGGAGGTAAAGGGTCAGAAAGCACCACCAGGGGCCACTAGCCCAGAGCAGGTCACAACCGCCATCTCCCGCCATGCAGATGACCCTCCAAGAGGCCCTCACAATAAGGAGAACCGGGAAGAGCAGTGCAGCACTGCCGATGTGCCGTCCGACGATGAGGTCATCCTTGGTGGTTCAAGTCTGGAAGAAGACAGCGGCTATCTCTCCTTCCAAAACAGCCAGATAGAACAAGTGGACTCAGACTCTCACCTTGTAGAGACCTTGGAGACATGTCCAGCGCAGAGGGTGTCCTCAGATGCCTGTTCAGACTCTGCTTCTAATTCCTCTTGCCTGCCCGTGCTTAAGTTTCAGGAGGACGTGTGCAAAGCGCTGGCAAAGAGCTACAGAAAGAGCCAAAGCTATGACTGGACGATCATTAGCAGGCTAGCTGAGCTCCATGGCCTCCATCATGTCATTGGAGGGAAGATGGGGTTGGAGCATGTGGACATTTTCTGTGGTCTGCTGAAGAAGGACATGAAACACATCCTCACCAGGATCCTGAGCCTTTTGGGGGAAAGTGACTTAATCAGGTAGGTTCACATTAACACTAGTGTTCCCGTCTCCAGTCTCAGCTGTGGATTACTGTGTGCCCTAAAAGTTTGCTCTCTTTTTAAACAGCTGTAAGAGGGTGAGCAAGACGTGGAGGAAAATCATTTGCCAAGACGAAAGAGCTCTTCAGAGGTGTAGAAACGCGGAGAGAATGCTGAGGGTGAGTAGTAATGTCATTAATGAATTCAAAAAGAAAGTTATGATCTTGGCTTGTCATCTCTGATCTAACTCGCATCTTCATGTTTGCTTGTAGGACTCGGGAAGGTCCATGGGGTCTCTATCCAGGGACTATTGTCTTAGCCGTGTGGTGTTGTCTTGTCTCCAGACAAGAGTAACCTCCTCTACCCCTATCCACAAAGCCAAGACGACCCAGAACCAGACAGATGGCACACCCAAGACGAGCCGGTTTGCGGAGTTTCATGAGGTGTGCATAAATATACATTTTTGCTTAATTGCAGGGCTTGGTGGATTTTGTTTGCATACCTGTTGCAACAGGCATTCAGTTTTCACTATACACACGCCACTGCATGTTGGGTTTTTGTTTTACATGAAGTCCAAGAAAGGCACACTTCCTCAGCTTGGTAGTGCCATTCTTGCCACCAACAAACTCGATAGAACCGTCCATAACCGTCGATAGTTACGTCCATAATTTACACGGCTGGAATACAATTACTGTATTTCGCTGGTTCTCCTATCCAGAGCAGAGCATAGTCTAATGAACCCCAGTCTCCTACACATGGTTGTAGCTCACTGCCAAATAGTAGGGTTATGTGTTGTGCCACACCAACCACCTATACTATAGCCATGCTATATGGCATCACTGTATTCACAGTGTAAATGTGCATGGCCTCTCTAGTCTCTCAACACCTTGGCACATCTGATTCACCATTTCCAAGCCTGTAAAGCACGCGGAATTGGCATCATGGCCTACTTTATAATAATGTCTACCTGCTGAAGGTCTCCTCTTATTTCTAATTGCATCTCTTGCAAATTTCTTGACATTTTTGCTATTTTTGTCCACCTCTACCTGAATGGTTACATCTCTGCCTGGTTTGAGCAAGGAAATCTCCGAAGTGTGCTGGTTGTCGTCCCTACGGGGCCAAAATTGAATACCCTTGGGATACAGCTAGAGAACACTGCCACTGAGTCTTTCCTCAAACTGATATTGACATTCTGGGTATCGGGCGATACTGAACCAACCTTTCTTCTTGGAAATCCACGGTTGGCATGGCCTTGTACAGTGTTGGTGCTATTTCAGGAAAGATTAGTTACAGGCGTGGGTCAGGTTCCCGTCAGCTCTGTACTGTGTATGCAGTACGGATAGTGGGACTGAAAGACGAAGGCTGGGGCAGGTTTATCTTAGAGGCATGTTTTGAAAGAGAGCAGTTTTGAAATCACAAGCTGCTGTTTAAACTAGTTCCTACATGAAGCCTTAGGAACATTGTGATACTTTAGAGTACACAAACATGCTATCTGTGATTTTTGGCCTTACAGTGTTGCACCAAATCCAGTTAAATGGGACTGTATGCATGTAGTGTGTGTTCTACAAGTACCGAGCATATACACCATACGTTCAGAAAAGCATATTGTTTTATATTGGGATATGAAACATCAAATGATCACCTAACAGGTGGAACATAACCCAGTAACTTGGTGCTTGTGAACTGTCTGTGGATGAATTATTAATGTTAATGGACAGTGATTTACCGTTACATCTTAGTTTCAGATAGATGGCTTTCTTTGTCACTTGGTACTTATTTGGCTGTACCCTCTTATTAATGACTAATTAATAAATTAATTTATTCTAACGACTTGTTTTTTTCCCAACCAGGCTGCGAAATCGCTAAAAAGCCACGAGGCTCTGAGATGTTGCCGGCTCTGCGGTTCTCCGGCGCGGTTCGACTCTGCCATGCAAAGGGCCATATGCACGCGCATCAGCTGTGCCTTCGACTTCTGCTCGCAGTGCCAGTCGGCCTTCCACGGCTCCTCTCCCTGCCAGCGGGGCATGATCCGGGCGTCGCTGCGCTCACAGACTGTTCCTATCGCGGGCTCTGCCCGGAGTAAACGCAGCATCCGGCGGCTCTGAGCTCCACCAGTTGCACAATTTAAGAAGAGAAGAATGGAAGAGAAACTGCCTTTACCTCTGAAGAGACTTTTATGAACCTCTTTTAGACTTTTATGTCTCGCTGTTACTCAGCATCCGCAATGTGAAGTGATGTGGGTCGCTCTGTCGGTGGTCCTTGCACACGTTTGTAAAGTACTATCATACTGAATGCCAAAAAAAAGAATGAGAAGATCTGTCAGCCTTCTCAACGTGTTTTATAAGAGTTTTATAGATGTTGTAAATCTTTTAATGAACTGAGTGTTTGTCTACCATGTCCATGCAAACTGTAAATATTTACATGGCTGAATAAAGAGTCCTATATTTTTAAACTTGTGCTCATTTTCATCCAGCTCATTTTAAACTTGAGGGATTAACAGCATGCATAAAACCAATAGCTGGTTTAAATATCCCACGTTCTGTTCATCGCAGCAGAGCCGCTGAAAACGCCAGGACAGACCAGCAGGGAAGGGCACCAGCACCTATCGAATGCTGAACCACCGTACTGGGTGACCAGCATAAACCAGATGTGCCGCTGATTCCACTGGGGTCCATAACTGTGGCTCTGTTTGTCCAGGTGATTAGTGGGGGCTGTAAAGCATCCACCTCCACCAGGTTCCTTACTTCACTCTAAGTGCTTGTGTTTGTCCACTGCTCTTTTGCACAAAGCCTACCTACACTTACATACGTCTACACTCTAACGTGTGTGTGTGTGTGTAAGGGTGGCTGCTGCCTTTGTAGCAGTGAAAGACCACATGATCACCTTGTTCAGGTGTTTTTGTTCGAAATGGTGAGGAATACTGGGGGTCCAGGACACCCTAATTAACCTCCTGGACCTCCAGAATGTCTCAGATTTAAAACTTTGAGGGTCAATGAAAACATGTTTTTGCCAGGGAATAATAAACTACACAATCCTTATATTACAGAACATTACAGCTGTCTGTTTTTTAGCTATATGAGATATATAATGACGGGACCTCTCTGTAATGTAGCAACCCAACTTTTACATAGAATCACATTAATAACAAACATGTTTCATACATGTTTCCTGTTTGTTACAGTAAAATCTAATTCAATATATTAAATATGAAGATTTTTTACATAACCCATATCCCCCATTTACAAGATAGCATTCCCCTTTAGACCTAATACCTGGCTGTCCCACTGGTCTTTTTTTTTTTTTTTTTTTTTAATATACTGGGGGTCCTGAGGGTCCAGGATGTCCTAATTAACCTGCTGGACCCCCTGAATGTCTTAAAATGAAAACTCTGGGGGTCCCTGAAAAGACTTATGACATTTAACTGGAACACCTGCCGTCATTGCTGTGGAAGAAGTTTGGCCGGCAGGTCTTCACCGAGTCCTTTCGGATGCACTACTGATGGTAAAGCGTTGAGCTTGAAAGGATAGCTCCAGAGGTTTTCCAAAATTCCTGTGTGGTTAAATGGTTGGGATGTAGGCCGGCCTCCAGTGCTGAAAGCTCAGTTTCTCTTGTTCCTTTATTTGTGTGTCGGATGTCGTCAGCTTTAAATGAGTCCTGATTGCTCTGGCAGGCGTTTAGCTGACCTGCTGCTAAACCGGACGTCCTGACTGGATAGTGTTATTATTGGATTAGCATGCTGTCTGATGACTGCACCTCCAAAACGATAACTCTTCAGTAGCAGGCAAAAACCGCATTACCTTTACGCTAGTCTTTGTAAACACATGGAGGTGATCCTGGAGCATTTCTGCAGGAATATTTATCCGGAAGTTTTTAACCCAGTGTGACGGACAGCTGCTAACGGACAGTTTTCATAGTGTGTAGAAAAACAGACAGAATTGTTGATAAACGTTTTTCTCCGGACACTGACATTCTATTTCATTGCTTTCCCGTATATTAGTCATGTATGGACACGGCCATATCGGAATATTATGTCCACCTCCTCATATCTCCACCCACTGTCCACTCTATCAGCTCACTGACCGTACAGGACACTCTGTAGGTGTACAGGTCCAGACTGTAGTCCATCTGTTTCTCTGTGTACTGTATTACCCTGTTCTTCAATGGTCAGGACCCCCACAGGACCCCCACAGAGCAGGTATGATGTGGATCATTCTCAGCGCTGCAGGGACACTGACGTGGAGGTGTGAGTGGATCAGACACAGCAGTGAATGGTGTGGGCTACAGAGTGTCCTAGATGGTCAGTGGAGCTGATTTAATGGATGCTGTCGTCAGTGTGTTTGTCCACTAGATGGCACCACATTCCATTGTTTCTGACCGCGTGGTTCTCTCCATAGGAAGAAAGGAGAAGTGCCCCTGGTCAGTGAACAGGATCAGTGCAGGTGTGGAATGAAAGGGAGCTATGCGGACACCTTGCACCAAGAAGCTGATTCTTTTCTGGTCATGTGACTGGTTATTTGATTTGCCTGGTTTAAATATCCTTCATTAAAAGCCAGGACAGACCAGCAGAGCCTGCATCTGTTGTTATTGAAGGGTGAGATGCTGGTCATGCCGTCCTGGGTGACCAGCATAAACCTGTGCTGCTGCTTTCACTGGGGTCCATAACTGTGGTTCTGTTTGTCCAGGTGATTAGTGGGGGCTGTAAAGCATCCCCCTCCACCAGGTTCCTTACTTCAGTCTGAGCGCCTGTGTTTGTCCACTGGTCTTTTTACACTTCCGTCTGTCTACACTCCTGTATAAGAGCGGGTGCTTTGCCTTTGTAGATGTTTTTGTTCTGAATGGTGTGAAATACTGCGGGTCCTGAGGGTCCAGGAGATCCTTATTAATCCCTAACCCTGAAATCCTTATTAATCCCTAACCCTGAAATCCTTATTAATCCCTAACCCTGAAAAGACGTATGCCATTTTGCTGTCCACTGTGAAAAAATACTTTTAAAAATCCAAATTTCATGGAAAGTAAAACTACGTTTTGAGGTGTGTACAGACAACAACAACACCACCACCAATAGTAACAATAACAACAACAACAACACCAATAGTAACAATAATAACAACAACACCACCAATAACAACAACAACAACACCAATAGTAACAATAATAACAACAACACCACCAATAACAACAACAACAACACCAATAGTAACAATAACAACAACAACACCACCAATAGTAACAATAATAACAACACCAACAACAACACCACCAAAGACAACAACAACAACACCAATAACAACAACACCAATAGTAACAATAATAACAACAACAACAACAACAACACCAATAGTAACAATAATAACAACAACAACAACACCAATAGTAACAATAATAACAACAACAACAACACCAATAGTAACAATAATAACAACAACAACAACACCAATAGTAACAATAATAACAACACCACCAAAGACAACAACAACACCAATAGTAAAAATAATAACAACACCAAAGACAACAACAACAACAACACCAATAGTAACAATAATAACAACAACAACACCAAAGACAACAACAACACCAATAACAACAACAACAACAACACCAATAGTAACAATAATAACAACACCACAGACAACAACAACACCAATAGTAACAATAATAACAACAACAACACCAAAGACAACAACAACACCAATAACAACAACAACAACACCAATAGTAACAATAATAACAACACCAAAGACAACAACAACACCAATAACAACAACAACAACAACACCAATAGTAACAATAATAACAACACCAAAGACAACAACAACAACAACACCAATAGTAACAATAATAACAACAACAACACCAACAACAACACCACCAAAGACAACAACACCAAAGACAACAACAACAACAACACCAATAATAATAACAACAACAACAACACTAATAGTAACAATAATAATAACAAGAATAATAGTATAAATGAGTAACTGCAACATAGTCTACATGTGATCGCAGGATCAGAGAATGTCATTATAAGGTCATAATATTACTAATTTAAAAACAGGAAACAAACAGAAAAAAGGAAAGAAGGAACACAGGAAGGTGAAGAAATGAAATACAGAAGACAAATTAAAGAAGAGAGAGAAATCAATGAAGGATGGACAGAAATAAGAATAAGAAGAATAAGACGAAGACAAAAGGAATGTAGAAAAAAGGTTGAGAAAAAAGGGAAATGAAAGAATGCAGTATGAACAAAAGAAAGGATATAATATAAAAAAGAAAAAAGAAAGGAAGAAAAAAGAGGAAAATAATAATGTATAATGTATAAATAAATAAAAGTATAAAAAGAACAAAGAAAGAAAAACAGAAATCAGAAAGGAGATCAGAAAAACAAGAGGACGAAACAGAGAAAAGAAGAAGGAGGTCGCTTCCATGTGCTTCTGTTTGTTTTGGTTATAGCTCCTCCTGTCTCCGTCCTCTTGTCAGACCCCTCACCTGTCCTTAGTTTGTAGCTCCGCCCCTTTCCAGGTGTTCCTGGTGAGTCCTTGTTCATTTATACTCCCTGTGGATCCCTTTGTTCTGGCTTGGGGTTTGTCTCCATGTCTGTAGTGTGTGTAACCCTGTTTACGGTCAGTTCTGTGTCTTTGGTTCTGTTCTGATTCTATTAAAGACTATCCTGCCTCCTCGTGACAGAAATACGAAATAAAAATAAATAAATAAATAAAGAATAATCAAAGAAAGACAGAAAAGAACGAAAGAGTGAGTGAGAGCGGGTTTGGTGTGAGGTGTGTACAGAGTGAGGGAGAGAGGGTTTGGTGTGAGGTGTGTACAGAGTGAGGGAGAGAGGGTTTGGTGTGAGGTGTGTACAGAGTGAGGGAGAGAGGGTTTGGTGTGAGGTGTGTACAGAGTGAGGGAGAGAGGGTTTGGTGTGAGGTGTGTACAGAGTGAGGGAGAGAGGGTTTGGTGTGAGGTGTGTACAGAGTGAGGGAGAGAGGGTTTGGTGTGAGGTGTGTACAGAGTGAGTGAGAGAGGGTTTGGTGTGAGGTAGAGTGAGTGAGAGAGGGTTTGGTGTGAGGTGTGTACAGAGTGAGTTTGGTGTGAGTGTGTAGAGGAGGAGAGAGGGTTTGGTGTGAGGTGTGTACAGAGTGAGTGAGAGAGGGTTTGGTGTGAGGTGTGTACAGAGTGAGGGAGAGAGGGTTTGGTTGTGAGGTGTGTACAGAGTGAGGGCTAGAGAGGGTGGGTTTGGTGTGAGGTGGTGTACAGAGTGAGGGAGAGAGGGTTTGGTGTGAGGTGTGTACAGAGTGAGTGAGAGCAGGTTTGGTGTGAGGTGTGTACAGAGTGAGTGAGGGAGAGAGGGTTTTGGTGTGAGGTGTGTACAGGTGAGTGGAGAGAGGGTTTGGTGTGAGGTGTGTACAGAGTGAGTGAGAGAGGGTTTGGTGTGAGGTGTGTACAGAGTGAGGGAGGAGAGGGTTTGGTGTGAGGTGTGTACAGAGGTGAGTGAGAGAGGGTTTGGGTGTGAGGTGTGTACAGAGTGAGGGAGGAGAGAGGGTTTGGTGTGAGGTGTGTACAGAGGTGAGGGAGAGAGGGTTTTGTGTGTGAGGTGTGTACAGACGTGAGGGAGAGAGGTTTGGTGTGGAGGTGTGTACAGAGTGAGGGAGAGGAGAGGGTTTGGATGTGAGGTGTGTACAGACAGAGTGAGTGAGGAGAGGGTTTGGTGTGAGGTGTGTACAGAGTGAGGGAGAGAGGGTTTGGTTTGATGGGTGTGTACAGAGTGAGTGAGAGAGGGTTTGGTGTGAGGTGTGTGTACAGAGTGAGGGAGAGAGGGTTTGGTGTGAGGTGTGTACAGAGTGAGGGAGAGAGGGTTGTGGTGTGAGGTGTGTACAGAGTGAGGGAGAGAGGGGTTTGGTGTGAGGTGTTGTACAGAGTGAGGGAGAGGGGTTTGGTGTGAGGTGTGTACAGAGCTGGGTGAGTGAGAGAGGGTTTGGTGTGAGGTGTGTACAGAGTGAGTGGGAGAGAGGGTTTGGTGTGAGGTGTGGTACAGAGTGAGGGAGAGAGGGTTTGTTGTGAGGTGTGTACAGAGTGAGGGAGAGAGGGTTTGGTGTGAGGTGTGTACAGAGTGAGGGAGAAAGGGGTTTGGTGTGAGGTGTGTACAGAGTGAGGGAGAGAGGGTTTGGTGTGAGGTGTGTACAGAGTGAGTGAGAGCGGGTTTGGTGTGAGGTGTGTACAGAGTGAGGGAGAGAGGGTTTGGTGTGAGGTGTGTACAGAGTGAGTGAGAGAGGGTTTGGTGTGAGGTGTGTACAGAGTGAGTGAGAGAGAGGGTTTGGTGTGAGGTGTGTACAGAGTGAGTGAGAGAGGGTTTGGTGTGAGGTGTAGTAGTGAGTGAGGGAGGAGAGGGTTTGGGTTTGAGTGAAGGAGAGTGTTTGTGTGAGGTGTGTAGAGTGAGGAGAGCGGGTTTGGTGTGAGGTGTGTACAGAGTGAGTGAGAGAGGGTTTGGTGTGAGGTGTGTACAGAGTGAGTGAGGGGGGGTTTGGTGTGAGTGTGTGTACAGAGTGAGTGAGAGAGGGTTTGGTGTGAGGTGTGTACAGAGTGAGGGAGAGAGGGTTTGGTGTGAGGTGTGTACAGAGTTAGCGTGGTGGGTTTGGTGTGAGGTGTGTACAGAGTGAGTGAGAGAGGGTTTGGTGTGAGGTGTGTACAGAGTGAGTGAAAGAGGGTTTGGTGTGAGGTGTGTACAGAGTGAGGGAGAGAGGGTTTGGTGTGAGGTGTGTACACAGTGAGGGAGAGAGGGTTTGGTGTGAGGGTGTGTACAGAGTGAGGGAGAGAGGGTTTGGTGTGAGGTGTGTACAGAGGTGAGTGAGAGGGAGGGTTTGGTGTGAGGTGTGTACAGAGTGAGGGAGAGCGGGTTTTGGTGTGAGGTGTGTGTACAGAGTGAGTGAGGAGAGGGTTTGGTGTGAGGTGTGTGTACAGAGTGAGTGAGAGAGGGTTTGGTGTGAGGTGTGTACAGACGCAGAGTGAGCGGAGAGCGGGTTTGGTTTGTGAGGTGTGTACAGAGTGAGGGAGAGAGGGTTTGGTGTGAGGTGTGGTACAGAGTGAGTGAGAGACGGGTTTGGTGTGAGGTGTGTACAGAGTGAGTGAGAGGGAGGGTTTGGTGTGAGGTGTGTACAGAGTGAAGTGAGAGAGGGTTTGGTGTGAGGTGTGTACAAGAGTGAGGGAGCAGAGGGTTTGGTGTGAGGTGTGTACAAGAGTGAGGGAGAGAGGGTTTGGTGTGAGGTGTGTACAGAGTGAGGGAGAGAGGGTTTGGTGTGAGGTGTGTACAGAGTGAGTGAGAGGGAGTGTTTTGTGAGGTGTGTGAACAGAGTGAGAGAGAGAGGGTTTGGTGTGAGGTGTGTGTACAGAGTGATGTGAGAGAGGGTTTGGTGTGAGGTGTGTGTACAGAGTGATGTGAGAGAGGGTTTGGTGTGAGGTGTGTACAGAGTGAGGGAGAGAGGGTTGGGTGTGAGGTGTGTACAGAGTGAGTGAGAGAGGGTTTTGGTGTGAGGTGTGTACAGAGTGAGTGAGAGAGGGTTTTGGGTGTGAGCGTGTGTGTACAGAGTGAGTGAGAGGTAGAGGGTTGGTGTGGAGGTGTGTACAGAGTGAGGGAGAGAGGGTTTGGGTGTGAGGGTGTGGTACAGAGTGAGTGAGGGAGGGGTTTTTGGTGTGAGGTGTGTACAGAGTGAGTGAGTGAGAGAGGGTTTGGTGTGAGGTGTGTACAGAGTGAGGGAGAGAGGGTTTGGTGTGAGGTGTGTACAGAGTGAGGGAGAGGGAGGGTTTGGTGTGAGGTGTGTACAGAGTGAGTGAGAGAGGGTTTGGTGTGAGGTGTGTACAGAGTGAGGGAGAGGGAGGGTTTGGTGTGAGGTGTGTACAGAGTGAGGGAGAGGAACCGGGAAAAGTGACAGTGATCTGAGTTTTTCTGAAAACAGTCAGAAACAGCGCAGCATGCTGCATAGACAGAGCGCTCGTACAAACATGCAGGATGTACTAGTGCACACACACACACACACCCGCACACACACAGACACACACACACACCTGCACACACACACAGCAAATAGTGGTTCCTGGCTGTCCATTTCTACGGGGAATCGCTTTAAGTGGTACGGCAGCAATTACCAGAGCAGAGGGGTCTGGTCAGTGTAGTGGACCGAGGCCTGTCTATTTTTACCGGCAACATTCCCCTGGTCCATTTAGCCTGGCAGTAAAGAGCGCTAATGAGCTGCCTGTCTCCATACAGCCCGGACAAATCACCCAGCATCCCGGCTACACCACACAATTCAATACAGCGGATTAGTCTTGGGCTGCGTCTGAAATGGCTTCATGCCTGACGTATGCTCCCTGTACAGAGCGCCGGCTGATGGCCTTTACGCTCTGGGTTGTTTTGAATTCAGCGTCCACATCAAATGGAGCCCTGCCCTCCCTGACCACTATGTGTCGGTTTGCATGTTCGGTTCTGCGGTTCATGATGTATGTCCCAACACTGGCTCACATGTGAGGCGGTGACGCTGGCAGAAGTATATTTTTGGATACGGCGGAAAATAAGAAGTGCGTGCGGTTGTTTTCCAAGCACACAGTGCCCTAACATCCGCACCCTACCTGCCATCACCCTACCAACCATCTCCCTACCTCCCAGCACCCTACCAACCATCTCCCTACCTCCCATCACCCTACCTCCCATCACCCTACCTGCCTTCTCCCTACCTCCCATCACCCTACCAACCATCTCCCCACCTCCCAGCACCCTACCAACCATCTCCCTACCTCCCATCACCCTACCTCCCATCTCCCTACCTCCCATCACCCTACCTCCCATCACCCTACCAACCATCTCCCTACCTCCCATCACCCTACCTCCCATCACCCTACCTGCCTTCTCCCTACCTCCCATCACCCTACCAACCATCTCCCTACCTCCCATCACCCTACCAACCATCTCCCTACCTGCCTTCTCCCTACCTCCCATCACCCTACCTGCCTTCTCCCTACCTCCCATCACCCTACCTCCCATCACCCTACCTGCCTTCTCCCTACCTCCCATCACCCTACCAACCATCTCTCTACCTCCCATCTCCCTACCTGCCTTCTCCCTACCTGCCTTCTCCCTACCTGCCTTCTCCCTACCTCCCATCACCCTACCAACCATCTCTCTACCTCCCATCTCCCTACCATCCATCACCCTACCTCCCATCACCCTACCTGCCTTCTCCCTACCTCCTCTCTCCCTACCTGCCTTCTCTCTACCTCCCATCACCCTACCTGCCTTCTATTACAAAAACAGCCACTACTGAAACAGACACTACTGAAACAGTCACTACTGAAACAGTCTCTACTGAAACTGTCACTACTAAAACAGACACTACTGAAAAAGACACTACTGAAACAGTCACTACTGAAACAGACACTACTGAAACAGACACTACTGAAACAGTCACTACTGAAACAGACACTACTGAAACAGACACTACTGAAACAGACACTACTGAAACTGTCACTACTAAAACAGACACTACTGAAAAAGACACTACTGAAACAGTCACTACTGAACAGACACTACTGAACAGACACTACTGAAACAGTCACTACCTCCCAACAGTCACTACTGAAACAGTCACTACAGAAACAGACACTACCTGAAACAGTTACTACTCCCAACAGTCACTACTGAATCAGACACTACTGAAACAGACACTACTGAATCAGACACTACTGAAACAGTTACTACTAAAACAGTCACTACTGAATCAGACACTACTGAAACAGTCACTACTGAAACAGTTACTACTAAAACAGTCACTACTGAATCAGACACTACTGAAACAGACACTACTGAAACAGTCACTACTGAAACAGTTACTACTAAAACAGTCACTACTGAATCAGACACTACTGAAACAGACACTACTGAAACAGACACTACTGAATCAGACACTACTGAAACAGTTACTACTAAAACAGTCACTACTGAATCAGACACTACTGAAACAGACACTACTGAATCAGACACTACTGAATCAGACACTACTGAAACAGACACTACTGAAACAGTCACTGAAACAGTCACTACTGAACAGACACTACTGAACAGACACTACTGAAACAGTCACTACAGAAACAGTCACTACTGAAACAGTCACTACAGAAACAGACACTACTGAAACAGTCACTGAAACAGTCACTACTGAATCAGACACTACTGAAACTGTCACTACTAAAACAGACACTACTGAAAAAGACACTACTGAAACAGTCACTACTGAACAGACACTACTGAACAGACACTACTGAAACAGTCACTACAGAAACAGTCACTACTGAAACAGTCACTACAGAAACAGACACTACTGAAACAGTTACTACTAAAACAGTCACTACTGAATCAGACACTACTGAAACAGACACTACTGAATCAGACACTACTGAAACAGTTACTACTAAAACAGTCACTACTGAATCAGACACTACTGAAACAGTCACTACTGAAACAGTTACTACTAAAACAGTCACTACTGAATCAGACACTACTGAAACAGACACTACTGAAACAGTCACTACTGAAACAGTTACTACTAAAACAGTCACTACTGAATCAGACACTACTGAAACAGACACTACTGAAACAGACACTACTGAATCAGACACTACTGAAACAGTTACTACTAAAACAGTCACTACTGAAACAGACACTACTGAAACAGACACTACTGAAACAGTTACTACTAAAACAGTCACTACTGAATCAGACACTACTGAAACAGACACTACTGAATCAGACACTACTGAATCAGACACTACTGAAACAGACACTACTGAAACAGTTACTACTAAAACAGACACTACTGAAACAGACACTACTGAAACAGTTACTACTAAAACAGACACTACTGAAACAGACACTACTGAAACAGTCACATGCCCAGTTTTTAAACTCTATTGCGCTGCTCTAATCTGGAACGAAACATTACAGGAAGTCCTGCTGCTGGCTACGTTAGTGCATGCTCAGTATTTCCCTTCTACAGTTCTGAAATATGACATCTCTGTTTATATAAACCAGAACACCAGTATGTGAACGTTCTCCTCCTGCACGGGGGTCCATGTGAATCAGGTCTCAGTGTAAATGTCACCAGCAGAGATCTGTAACTGAACCGAAGGTGGCCGAGCAGAGTCGTTATGTTTCCTGTCGTAGCCGGTTATATGACGAGCCGTGGAGCACCCATGCATACTCAGATGTTTCTGAACTTGGTGTTTAACCAGCTGTAGCTCGGCCTGGCATGCAAATATGTGTCCAGCTTCAGTGACCGGCTTAGTCATCATCGCTTCCGCACTGGTTCTGCTTCTCTTCCCTTTCGCCCTCAGAGCCTTGAAGATGAGTAATCTGATGTGACACGTTAGACTCATCTGACACAAACACTGAAATTCCTCCACGTCTTTGTCTGTTCTTCTTCTGTCCATCTCGAGTGCTGGCAGCTCTGTGGACGATGTAAAGCTTGTAATGACACTTCAGATGCAGCTTGAGCTGCAGCCAGAAAGGACATGGACACTTTAGCTGCTCTTACACACAGGCAGAGTCACCTACACCATCACAGCAGATCTGGTCACAGTGGTGGTGAAGGTAACCAGACGTCCCCCTCTAAAAGCTCCCTCTTTCTACATGAGTAGAAATACACTGAATACGCTGCCTGAAACTTCGTGAGACATGCAAATGATCAAAACCGCAGGTGACATGAGCTAGGACGGGTCTTATCTCCGTACCTGACTGACCCAACACCACCATTACAGACATCCAGCGAGCAGTGGTGTCCTCCTGTTAGTGCAGCACCATCGGCGGACGGCTGCACCACGCAGGACTACATGCACACAGACCGTTACCACGACTGTCCCTAACACCACGTCACTGCCACCAAAGACTGCAGTGGTGTCGTACCAGACTGTCATGGAGTGACTCAGAATGGCAGCGGGTCATCTTCAGTGACGAGTCCCGCTTTAGTCTTGGTGGAGACGCCCAACGAATCCGTGTGTGGAGGCGCCGTGATCAGGACCAAGATGAACGGTCTGTTGTTACACGTCCAGAAGGCCTGGTGTCCCTCCACCTCCACCCCTACCGCACCATCTGCAGGAACTGTGTGAGGATGTTCAAACTGCACCGAGACGTAGCTCTTATCCAGATCGACTTACAAGGTTAATCATATTACAGGTAGGCCAATGTAAGCTTAGGAGTCTTGCCCAAGGACTCTTACTGGTGTAGCATAGCATAGTCACCCAGACCGGGAATCGAACCCCAGTCTCCCACATAGGACGTCAACTTCTTGGTGGGTAGTGGTGTTATCTGCTGCGCCACACCAACCAGAGCTGCTGTTCTAGTAGCTCCTCTGGCTCGTCCATGTGAATCATTGTTGTTCAGTGTTCTCCTGATGGTGGACTCATGAACATTAGCATTAGCCACTGGGGCCTTTAGCTGCTGGGTTGCTCTGAGACATCGTTGGCTATTACACGTCTTGCTCTTGGAGTGATCTTTGTTGGTGGTCCACTGAATTTCCTCCGTTTATACCCAGTCTGTGGATGGTGGACTCCAAGCCTGTCTACGGGACGCTCTAAATGGTTCGCAAATTTCCAAAAGCCCACTGGACATATTACTATCTCTATTAGCGTCCCGGGTTTGGATATCCGCTTTACTCAAGACCTTATCTCCGGGACAAGGAGTGGACATGTGTGGGATGGAATGGGGACATGTTCCTCCTTTGTTTACGAGGACACAGAGCCCCAGATCTTCCAGCGCAGACTCCCTCCCTCGTGCTTATGTCAGTCATCTATTTTCCAGGTCAAAGGGGAAATTAGCACTGATTGAACTTGACGGATAGTCAGAAATGTCCTCTAATTTTGGAGGCTGCCGAGTTGCCATTAATATCCGCTTACGTGAACGGCGCCCGTTCTGGCATTCTGCAGCCTCTGACATTTATGATTCAGGTTTCAAACGCTTGACACTAGTGAACGCACTGACTCACTGGTCATGTGACTTTAACATGTTTATGTCTCTCTGGTTCCCAAACAGTGAGGAAACGTTCCGGCTACAACAACAACAGTGGCAGGTAGAGAATAAGTGGCAGCTCTTCTTGACTGACTCACTTCCGTGATACGTACTGAGCAGCCCTTTGTCTGTAGGCCTGTGTGTGGGTTCCCTCTATTGACCAATAACACCGACTGACTGAATAGTCCTCACCTTTCTTTGGAACTGAAGAGTTTGATGAGTTTGACGTGCCGTTAAAGTGCCACAGCATGCCACCCACCCGCTCTCCGTTCCCTACAGCCCGTATATGGAGGCTAGGCTGTTTGAAAGCTCTGTGTTGGTGATGTCATGCAAACCGCCATGCAGTCCGGGACTGTCAGGGAAAGAGGATGCTTAGCTGGAGCAGGTGGTTGGAGGTAGACTCTGCAGGAGAGTCTAGGACCAGGGCGTGCCCCTCCACTGGTACCAGCGTTCAGACTGCAGGCAAATTGGAATTTACTTCTCAAGACACATATTCTGAGATGCCTGTCTGTAGCAAGTCGGAATTCTACAACTCAACCCAAAGACTTCGGTGCCTTCTTAAATCCCAGCACTTTTTATATTTTGGCTTTGCCGTTGTTTGTTGTGTTGCTAGTGCCGCAAACACACAGCTAGGATGTCTTAAAATCCGATGAGTCTAACCCATGAGTCTAGATCTGATTGGAATCGGATTTCAAATCACCTCCAAACTTCAAAAATTGGAGTTTATGTTTTTTTAGTGCCACACCATACCATCCACCCGCTCTCGGGTCCCTACAGCCCGTATATGGAGACTAGGCCATTTTGAATGCATCATATTTGTGATGTCATGCAAACCGTCATGCATATTCAGCCCACAGCGGCTCAGCTCCACACATTCCTGTGGAAGCTTACCTGGACAGCTGTTCGGAATGAGGCACAGACACTTCAGCTGTGTGTTTCCATTCTGGGGGTCTGTTTACTTTAACCCCACCACAGAGTCCAGTATATGATTGGTTACTCCACTACATTACAGCCACATCTGTGTCATGCCTGCTGGTTCTCCTCTCACCCCCGATCTCCTGGACTCCATTTCCCATAATCCACCACCCGATGTCACATGTTCACCCTTACCCAATCACACCCTGTTGCCTTGCTCTCGGGCTCCAGAATACTGATTGGTCACCTGTTGTTGCAGGTATTGCCATTCTATTGCATACTGAGCGTTCTCTCTTTGTCTGACCTTGTTCCTCTGGCTTCGCCTCTGTTTAGATTCTCTGGTTTACGCTTCTTGTTTATCCCCTTCGATACCTCTGCCTGGTCTGATTGTCTGTTTGGTTTGACCCTTGCCTGTTTATTGACTACGATTCAGTTTTTGCCCTTGATTGTATTTCCTGTTCTTGGTGTTGCTGTGTTTCAGTACAACCTATTAAACAAACTGTGCCTTGCTTTTAGTTCAGCGCTCGTCACAATCTGTCCTTCGTTTGGGCTGATCTGAGCATATAAACATTACATCTACAAACAAGAGGAGTGTGAACCGAGCCCACCAATCAGGGGACAGCAGCCTCTGTGTTTTGAGCTTGTATTGACTTGTTGCACAGAGCTTGGTTCTAGTTAACGGAACCGGTTCTCCTTCAGTGTTCTGTGCTGATGATGATGTGAATAGACGTCAGTGTCAGACTAATGAATGAGCTTGGACTTGAATGAATTGTTAAGTACATCTGAAGGTACATACTCTAGTACTGTTACTCTCCATACTTAAGTACATCTGGAGGTACATACTTTAGTACTGTTACTGTAGTACTGTTACTCTCCATACTTAAGTACATCTGAAGGTACATACTTTAGTACTGTTACTCTCCATACTTAAGTACATCTGAAGGTACATACTTTAGTACTGTTACTCCAGTGGAGGTCTAAAGGGAGGAGCTTCTACTCACACTGGAGGAGGAGTTTAAAGGGTTTGTGTACTCTGTCTGTCACTGATGGTAAGGAAAACTCCCTCTTAATTGGTTTAAGGTTGGAAAACTGTAACACATCCATACATTCCGGCTGTTTTGGGGTGTATAATGGAATAATGGTGGGTCATTTAGTTCACTGCACTGCACTAAACTGCAGTTTATGCATTATTCAAAACTGTAGTTTATTATCTTATCTGCACAGTTACTGTACATACTGTATATATGTCCTCACTGTCATGTGTCTTTACTCTACAGTACATAAGACCTACACTGTGTTCTCTCCATTCTCTCGTTTAATTTGTACTAGATCTGTATTGTCTACATATCGCAGCCTCTGCATTATCTGCCATTGTTACTTTCCTGCACTGTATATGTAATCGTTATGAATTTTGCACCTCTGGTTTGATGCTAACTGCATTTGATTGGCTCCGTTTCTAGACTCTGCACCCGGCCCATACTTAGCTCTAAGGGTTTGTCTGGCCCAAATCTGATTTTTGGCATATCCAGATTTTATCTGTCCATTCCAGATTGATTTCTGATCGTCTGGACAGCGAAAAAGTCACATGAATCAGATTTTTGCTAATCGAATTCAAGCTACCTTGGGCTTGCAATGTAGATCCAATCAGATTGTTACGAGTTTGAACTCAGTCTAGATGCTCCGGAAGCTCAAATCTGATTACGAAGTGTCTTTTGTGCCACGAGTGATGCGGGGTGTGGTTACTAACACCTATGTCATTAGTTCGGTGGTGTCCGGACACACAGATCTGACCTGACGAGCATTGATCTCAAAAGATCAGATGTGAGGTAGAAGGACAGGTGGTGTGCCTCTCAATGGCGTGTTACCACACCTGTGTTCAGACTGCAGGATAATTGGAATTCCTTCTCAAGACAGATATTTTGGGTTGACTATCCGTGTTTGTGTGAAATCGGATTTCACTGGAAAAAGGATTTCCAATCACCTTCAAAATTCGGCAAATATTGGATTCCGTGTTTTTGTAGCTGTCTAGATTAGAGGACAGAATGACACTGTGGATGTACCAAAAGTCAGATCTGGCAGTCTGAAGCAGCCTATTATATCCATCAGGGTGATGTATGATTCGCTGACGCCGGGGGTTAGATACAGACTCAGGAGATTGGATTTCTGGAACCAGAGCGTGCCCCTCAGTGGCCGTGCTATGATGACTATGTTCAACTACAGGCAAATTGGAATTCCTTCTCAAGCCAGCGTGTCTGAGTAGGAAGTCCAAATCATAAACCTGAACCGCTGGTGCTCTGCCTAAATCCCAGCACTTTCACCACTTCCGTTTCAACACTGTTGTTGTTTGTTGTATTGCGAGTGACACAAAAGATGCTTTGGTATCTGATTTGGGCGGCCAGGGTGTTCAAACTCAGACCAAAATCAGATTGGAACGTATACCAATATACATTGATGGAATATACCACAGTGCAACCTTAGACTGTATATACTACTGAGCTGAGCTCTCCAGGACCAGCGTTGGAGATCCCTGTCATATGTTGTGTAGCCTTCAGTGGCGTGCTGCCAAGGCTGTGTTCAGACTGCAGGCAGATCTGATGCTTTGGCCCTCTTCCTCCGTCAGTCTGGATTTGGCATTGTCGTTGTTTGTCGTGTTGGGAGTGGTGAAAAAGATGCTTTGAAATCTGATTTGAGTGCCAGAGTGTTCAGACTGAGTCACTTGGATAAAAATCTGATTGAAATCAGATTTCAAATCACCTCCAAACTCTGCAAAATTTGGGATTCATGGGTTTACAGCTGTCGGGATGATCAAAAATCATTGTGCATCCAATTTGCATATATCAAAAATCAGATTTGGCAGTCTGAATGCAGCCTTAGACTAATATATATAGATTAAGAAAAGATTTGTGGTGCGGGTGGTTGGATGTAGATTCTCCAGAACCAGCGTTGGAGAACCCTGTCATATGTAGAATATGGAATACTGCCCTTCAGTGGCATGCTGGCTGTATTCAGACTGCAGGCAGATTGGATTTATTTCTCAAACCAGATATCTATAGTGCGTATGAGTCAGAATTCTCCAGCATAAGCACGAAGCTTCGGCGCTCTTCTTCCTTCACTCTGCATTTGACATTTTCATTGTTTGTCAGAAAGATGCCTTGAAATCTGATTCAGGCTGCTGGAGTGTTCAGACTGGGTCACATAAGCCACAATCAGATTGGAATCAGATTTTAAATCACATTCAGAAATTGTGCCAATTTTTTATTTTTTTTTTGCTGCCAGGATTATCAGAACGCCCTCTGGATACAAACTGGATCAGAACTGGGCCAGCATCCTCAACAAGGCTCAATGAATCATTGGCATGGGCCATAAGGGAAGCTTGCTCACCGCTGTGTATGAGCGGGCTGATGTAACCGACATTGAGTGCAGGCGAGAGTTGAACGGCTCTTCAAACTTTTATTATCCATTGAATGGCAAAAATAAAGATTTCCCAATGCCCCCGTCCCACCCAGCCCCCTAAAGCCCCCCGATCCGCTGAGAACCAACAGAGAAGCAACATCAACAGATTCTTATAAAATTATTCCGATTTACAAAACGCGTGGAGATCAGCGCGATATCACGTTCGTCACTCGTGGGGACACGGTCGGGCTCCTGCCGGTGCTCCGCTCGTGGTCTTCGGGTCCGAATGCACGTTCTCCGTTTGCACTATGCCAATCCAGAACTTATTTCAATGCGTTTATTGATCTATCACTTACAGAGAACATCAGAAAGGAAATGCGTCTGTTTCAGGGGCCAAAAAACTCACTCTATATATTATATACGTCAGGCCAACACCTCTGGCTTAGTGTACTCGTTATTTACAATGTAAACATTTACTGTATAGGTCACCACATCGTATGTACTGGTTGTTATGCTGAGACACGTTGTTTTAGAGTTAAATGCTGAGATCCTTTACTAGACTGTATATGGGATGTCTATGACAGTCACCGGTAATTGCCTGTCCTTATCAGGCGTCATCCTCAGAGCGGCTAATTGAGAGAAAAGGTGAGGAAGGCAGGGGGAGGGAGGGAGAGAGAGAGAGAGGAAGAAGAGAACATGCATGAGAAATTAATGAGCAGTGATTGGTACATAGATAACACAGATTACAGCCGAGAAAGCAGGCAGAGAGAGAGAGGGAGAGAGAGAGAGGGGAAGAGAAAGAAAATGAGAGAGGGGGACAGAGAGAGAGTGAGAGAGAGGGGAAGAGAGAAAAAGAGAGAGGGGAGAGAGGGAGGAAACGAGAGAGGGAAGAGAGAGAAAGAAAAAGAGGGGAAGAGAGAGAGAGAGAGAGAGAGAGAGAGAGAGAGAGAGAGAGAGAGAGGGAGAGAGAGAGAGAGGGAGAGAGAGAGGGAGAGTGAGAGAGAGGGGAAGAGAGAAAAAGAGAGAGGGGAGAGAGGGAGGAAACGAGAGAGGGAAGAGAGAGAAAGAAAAAGAGGGGAAGAGAGAGAGAGAGAGAGAGAGAGAGAGAGAGAGAGAGAGAGAGAGAGAGAGAGAGAGAGAGAGAGAGAGAGGGAGAGAGAGAAAATGAGAGAGGGAAGAGAGAGAAAGAAAAAGAGAGGGGAAGACAGAGAGGGAGAGAGAGAGAAATAGAGAGGGAGGAGAGAGACAGAAAATTGAGAGAGGGGAGAAAGAGAGAAAAAGAGAAAGGGGAAGAGAGAGAAAGAGGGACAAGAAATAGAGAGGGAAGAGAGAGAAAGAAAAAGAGAGAGGGGAAGACAGAGAGGGAGAGAGAGAAAAAGAGAGGGGATGAGAAATAGAGAGGGAGAGGGGGAGAGAGAGAAAAATGAGAGAGGGGAGAAGGAGAGAGAAAAAGAGAAAGGGGAAGAGAGAAAAAGAGGGACGAGAAATAGAGAAGGAAGAGAGAGACAGAAAGAGAGAGGGGGAGAAAGAGGGAAGCGCAAGAGAGAGAGGGTGGACAGAGAGAGAGGGAAGCGAAAGAAAGAGAAGCGAGAGGGGGAGAGAAAAAGAGAGAGAGAAGAGAGAGAATCAGAGTGCAGGCTTAAACACTTCTGTCTTTAATGTTAGACACTTTAAAGGGTTCTTTGGCCGTACATAACCTGGGTTTGGTTCCCTAAAGAACCTTCCAGTGGACGGATTCCTTCTCACCCAGTGTGACAGGAGAACCACCTCTCGGTTCAGAGTAACGGAAGCCCTTTACTAAGGGTTCTTTGCACAGTGCCATAGAAGAACCACTCTCAAACCTTTCAGCGTTTGGTTCTTTACAAAGTAGATACCTAGAACTCTTAGAACGGGGATTCACTGCACAATGCCAGAGCAGAGCTTCGTTCTTAGAGAACCCTTTTTAAAATGTATAGGAGCTTCAGGGTGGCATGTAAAGGTTCTTTACCCAATCTCTCTGTGAGGCTTGTGTTCCATGGTGAACCACGGTGTCATGTGAAGAGCATCTCATTTACAAAGAACCGTACACTAAAATGTTCTCTCATGGCATTATGCAAAGAACCAAGCGTCTCATTTACAAAGAGCCGTAAGTTTAAATGTTCCTTAGGGAGCCAAAGGTGGTTCTCCCATGGCATCTCACACTGCATTGAAAGGTTCTTTAGGGAATCAGACACGGTTATCCTACGACCTTACGCAAAGAACCCCCTTTTTAAAAGTGATGAGCATCTCGTTATCAAAGAACCGTACTTAGAAATATTCTGTAGGGAGTCACACACCAATGCAACACCTCCTTTACTACACTGAAAGGTTCTCAAAATTGGTTCTCCCAGGTATTATGCTCTTTATTGTTCTCTATGGATTCTTGGATATCTCATTTACCAAGAACGGTACACAGAAAGGTCCTTCGGGGAGCCAAAGAGGGGTTCCAGTGTAAATATATATAAATATACATTCTTGGCAAAAAGGGTTCTATGTAGAACCAAAAGAGGCTTCCCTGAACACCACTGGGTGCTTTATAGAACCCGTTGTAAAGAACCGTTTTACTTTCGAGCATACATGCATTCATGCTTTCTATATAGAACAGTGGCTTTTACTAAAGAGCCTCTATCGAGTGCATGCCTCGTCAAGAACCGTACATCAAAGCCTGGAACCTTTAAGGAACCTTAATGGTTAAGTACATAATCCGCAGCGTTGGAGACTCACCAGTGGTATATGATTCAGGAATTCATCTACAGTGAGGTCGTCATAGCTCTCCCGGTAGGTGGTCTCTCCTCCGGTGGATTCCTCCTGCTCACTGGGAGGGTCTTCTAGACTGGAATGTATAGACAGAGATCATGTGACCACATACAGAACCCAACGTATAGACCAGTCTATGGTCATATCAATATGGAAGCATGTTCCGGACCGTGAGAGTATGAGACAGTGTTTCCCGGCACCCCGTCCTGCATGTCTTAGTGGGCTCCCTGCATTAACGTCCCCCCGCAGCAGCTCGAGCGAATGAGCTGGACCAGGTGTGCTGGGAGTGGGGAGAGCACTGAGACGTGCAGGGCCGGTGTTGGGAAACGGGTGGATGTTGAGTTTACCTCCTCTTTCCCGTCAGGACGGAGTTCAGGTACTTCTTCACGGCCATCTGCTTACGGAAGCGACTGTAGTTGTCTGTGAATATTGCATCTGAGTGACGCTTCACCGGCTCCTGGTCCTCCATCAGATCATCACTGAAAACGCAAACGGTGATGTGAACTGGATGTAATGTTTGGCTCCAGTGATTAACACTAGTGCTCAGGCTAACAGACAGACGTTCCCCTGTTTATAAACATCCTGTGTTAGGTTAGAAATATTATAGAAGTGTCTGGCACTGGATCTATTTGAGGCATCTGAGATTTTCCAGGTGCTTTCCTTGTACTGTATGCATTCGGTTCCACTACGCTGATCGGTTCCACATCTACACAGTCACTGCTGAAACAAAGAGCGGTGGTTATGTTTCTGTAATACGGCTCATCTGTGTGGAACACATGCGCACCTCTTTTTGCCTGCTGTGGTTGCTGATAAAAATTTAAAAAATAAAAAAATCCATCATCCACTTTTCCATGACGTCCCACTGACTGGCTCTCACTCCCCTATCCAAACCCTCTCGGTTTTAATCAGGTTGATTGCGCTCCCGTTTCTCCTTTCCATGAAATGCAGCGTTTATACAGCAGGAGAACCTTCTGGTCCGCTTTTCTGCCTCTTAGGCATCACTGCACGTCGCGCAGCAGTGAATAATTACTAAATCGGCGCGAGCGTAAAAGCGTATAAACGTGCGTAAAAGCGCGTAAATGTGCGTAAAAACGCATAAACGTGCGTAAATGTGCGTAAAAGCGCGTAAATGTGCGTAAAAAGGCATAAACGTGCGTAAATGTGCGTAAAAGCGCGTAAATGTGCGTAAAAAGGCATAAACGTGCGTAAATGCGCATAAAAACGCAGAAGCGCAGCGCTACCTACCTGACTCTCTTCCCGATCAGCGACTCCAGATAGCGCCTGGCGGACAGCTGACCCAGCAGTTTACTGTATCCACTGGTAAAGAGACCGTCCGCGTGCCTCGCAGCTCTGCCGAGGAACAGAAGGAAGGAGTTTAGGAGCCGTAGCCAGATCAGTCATTCCCTCATTTAAGTCTCAGATAAAATCCCTGTACTGCTAAGTGCCCTGCCTGACCAGCCCTGCCTGACCAGCCCTGCCCGACCACCCCTGCCCGACCAGCCCTGCCCGACCAGCCCTGCTGGAAGCCTCTTACCTCATGGAGGAGTAGGGTAAAGAGAAAGTCCGCGAGTAGAAGAAGCTGCAGAGCGCTATGAGGAGAAGGAGCTGGGAGCCGTTCCTCTGTAACATCGCTCTGAACCTGCAGAAGAACAGTTCCACAGTGAAGCCCCCAGACGCGTCTGAACAAGCACACCTGTAAATGAAGGTTCCTACAAGCAGCGCGCACACCTACTGCTCCAGGTAGAGACCGGAGGGAGCTGCTGAGGGGGCGCAAACACACACACACGCATGCAGGGAGAGAGCTCTTACATGTGCCGAGCGTCCTCCGTGGAGCTGAGTGCTGACCGTGGTGCTGAACTAGCCAAGCGGACGGAAATAGCTCCCAGAGTTCCTCCTCGGCTCCTCTCCAGAGCTGACGTGTCTTCTGAGCGGCCTCTCCCCCTCGCCCCGTTTTATATATCTGAATATTTCCCATCAGATGGGAACACAATCGGATTTGATCCGGCTTGGTACGTCATGAAAAGGGTCCCGCTGGGACGGATGGCGTTCGTCATTGGCTTGCCGGCGCGCTCACTTCACGCGGAAATTAAGTTCGTGCCTTTTTGCGCGCGGTGACGTTTCTGCCTTTGTCTCGCTCATTTAAGGGCTGATGCGTTTATAGCCTAACGATTTCACGTGCGCTTCAGGGGGTCAATGGAGCGTTTTGGTGGAGGAATGCTTGGCTAGCCTGCTCACAGATTGTTTGTTTGTTTGTTTGTTTGTTTATAGATTTAAGTGGAACTGTTTACATTCTCAGGGGGTTAAATGAATATACAGGCCTTCGATCTGTACTGCAGGGGTTCAGTTACAATCAGCTGCTACCACTGCAAGGAGAACTGTTCACTGTGGTGGTGAAGGTAACCAGACGTCCCCCTCTATGATAGTTTATGATAGTGTGGAGAAGATCTCAGCCTCAGGTCAAATGAACACCTCACACCAAACCCTCTCTCCCTCACTCTGTACACACCTCACACCAAACCCGCTCTCCCTCACTCTGTACACACCTCACACCAAACCCTCTCTCCCTCACTCTGTACACACCTCACACCAAACCCTCTCTCCCCCACTCTGTACACACCTCACACCAAACCCTCTCTCCCTCACTCTGTACACACCTCACACCAAACCCGCTCCGCTCTCACACCTCACTCTCTCTCTCACTCTGTACACACCTCACACCAAACCCGCTCTCCCTCACTCTGTACACACCTCACACCAAACCCGCTCTCCCTCACTCTGTACACACCTCACACCAAACCCTCTCTCCCTCACTCTGTACACACCTCACACCAAACCCGCTCTCCCTCACTCTGTACACACCTCACACCAAACCCGCTCTCCCTCACTCTGTACACACCTCACACACTCTGTCACTCTGTACACACCTCACACCAAACCCGCTCCCGCTCACTCTGTACACACCTCACACCAAACCCGCTCTCCCTCACTCTGTACACACCGCACACCAAACCCCCTCTCCCACTCACTCTGTACACACCTCACACCAAACCCGCTCCCACACACTCTGTACACACCTCACACCAAACCAGAACTCCCTCACTCTGTACACACCGCACACCAAACCTCTCCCTCACTCTGTACACACTCACACACAAACCCTCTGTCCACACACCTCACACCAAACCCGCTCTCACTCACTCTGTACACACCTCACACCAAACCCTCTCTCCCTCACTCTGTACACACCTCACACCAAACCCTCTCTCTCACTCACTCTGTACACACACCTCACACCAAACCCTCCCGCTCTCCCTCACTCTGTACACACCTCACACCAAACCCTCTCTCCCCCACTCTGTACACACCTCACACCAAACCCGCTCTCCCTCACTCTGTACACACCTCACACAAACCCTCTCTCCCTCACTCTGTACACACCTCACACCAAACCCGCTCTCACTCACTCTGTACACACCTCACACCAAACCCTCTCTCCCTCACTCTGTACACACCTCACACCCAAACATCTCTCACACTCTGTAAACCCTCTCCAAACCCTCTCACCTCACTCTGTACACACCTCACACCAAACCCTCTCTCCCTCACTCTGTACACACCTCACACCAAACCCTCTCTCACTCACTCTGTACACACCTCACACCAAACCCTCTCTCTCACTCTCACTCTGTACACACCTGTACACACCAAACCAAACCTCTCTCCCTCACTCTGTACACACCTCACACCAAACCCTCTCTCCCTCACTCTGTACACACCTCACACCAAACCCTCTCTCACTCACTCTGTACACACCTCACACCAAACCCGCTCTCACTCACTCTGTACACACCTCACACCAAACCCCTCTCTCACTCACTCTGTACACACCTCACACCAAACCCGCTCTCACTCACTCTGTACACACCTCACACCAAACCCGCTCTCCCTCACTCTGTACACACCTCACACCAAAACCGCTCTCTCCCTCACTCTGTACACACACCTCACACCAAACCCCTCTCTCCCTCACTCTGTACACACCTCACACCAAACCCTCTCTCACTCACTCTGTACACACCTCACACCAAACCCGCTCTCACTCACTCTGTACACACCTCACACCAAACCCGCTCTCACTCACTCTGTACACACCTCACACCAAACCCTCCCTCACTCTGTACACACCTCACACCAAACCCTCTCTCACTCACTCTGTACACACCTCACACCAAACCCTCTCTCCCTCACTCTGTACACACCTCACAAAATAAACATACTCCAGTAAATAATGTGTTTATTTGTGTGTTTATGTAAATAAACCTCCACCGATGCAGCCAATCAAAGTCCAGCTTGCTTTTGATGTAAGCTTCATCACTTTGTGTTAGTAAGAAATGATGTAGCATGCTAATACTGTGTGTACTAGCCTGCAGAACCCACACTATTAAGATCAGTACAGAGTGTATATGTGTGGTGTTAGTGTGTGGTACACAGCTAAGATGCAGTCTGTGCCTTTAAGGCATGATCCATGTAAATGAGCTCTGTTCTGGTTGGCTGTCCTGTAGTGTGCCTCCTTTATAAAGAAGTCCATGCTGGAACACTCTTTATAACGTCAGCACAAGTGGGCGGGGCTGTAGTTCTAATAAGCTGTTATGTATGTTTTTTAATGCATTGGTTTCTGTGACATCACAAAAACGATTAAAAAAAGCACTGGAAAATTCTCTGTCCGGTGATACAGACCCTTTAATGCATCATGCTGCCCTTCTGTTACGGCGTGGTGTGATGATGGTGGACATCTGCAAAGTTGGAGTCTCTTAATGAGGCTCTGGGATGCTTCTGGGTCGGCTTGCTCACACCAGACTGCTCCCATCTCGGCCTTGACTCAATCACCATGCTAATAGAATCACTGCCAGCATTAAGTACATTAGGCCTGAACTATGGGGAAACATGTTTATTCCCCTGCTAAGATGATTTAATGCAGAGTTTGTTATGAGCCTGACATGCAGAAAAGCCTCAATACCCCAGAGACCATGGGATACGCAAAGCATCCGTTCACAAACTCTTCTCACGGTACTGTGGAAAAATCAGAGACCACCTCCAGTTAAGTCCCCTCAGACAGAGAAAAACAACAGGACTATTGGTGCTCACGTAACCAGCGCTTCACCATATCACCGTACCAGCCCTTCAGTTCACCATACTACCATACCAGCGCTTCACCATATCACCATATCACCATATCACCGCACCAGCCCTTCACTTCACCATACTACCATACCAGCACTTCACCATATCACCATATCACCATATCACCGCACCAGCCCTTCACTTCACCATACTACCATACCAGCACTTCACCATATCATCACACCAGCCCTTCACTTCACCATACTACTATACAAGCACTTCACCATATGACCGTACCAGCCCTTCAGTTCACCATATTACCATACCAGCGCTTCACCATATCACGGTACCAGCACCTCGCTACAACGTACCACCATACCAGCGCTTCACTACAATGTACCAGCACTTCGCTGCGCCATACCACCTGTAAACTTCACCATACCATCATACCAGCCCTTCACTTCACCATACTACCATACCAGCACTTCACCATATCACCGCACCAACCCTTCACTTCACCGTACTACCATACCAGCACTTCACCATATCACCGCACCAGCCCTTCAGTTCACCATACTACTATACAAGCACTTCACCATATGACCGTACCAGCCCTTCAGTTCACCATACTACCATACCAGCACTTTACCATATGACCGTACCAGCCCTTCAGTTCACCATACTACCATACCAGCACTTCACCATATCACCATATCACCGCACCAGCCCTTCACTTCACCATACTACCATACCAGCACTTCACCATATCATCGCACCAGCCCTTCAGTTCACCATACTACCATACCAGCACTTCACCATATCACCGTACCAGCCCTTCACTTCACCATACTACCATACAAGCACTTCACCATATGACCGTACCAGCCCTTCAGTTCACCATATTACCATACCAGCGCTTCACCATATCACGGTACCAGCACCTCGCTACAACGTACCACCATACCAGCGCTTCACTACAATGTACCAGCACTTCGCTGCGCCATACCACCTGTAAACTTCACCATACCATCATACCAGCCCTTCACTTCACCATACTACCATACCAGCACTTCACCATATCACCGCACCAACCCTTCACTTAACCGTACTACCATACCAGCACTTCACCATATCACCGCACCAGCCCTTCAGTTCACCATACTACCATACCAGCACTTCACCATATCACCGTACCAGCTCTTCACTTCACCATACTACCATACAAGCACTTCACCATATGACCGTACCAGCCCTTCAGTTCACCATACTACCATACCAGCACTTCACCATATCACCGCACCAGCCCTTCACTTCACCATACTACCATACCAGCGCTTCACCATATCACCGTACCAGCCCTTCACTTCACCATACTACCATACCAGCACTTCACCATATCACCATA
Source organism: Prochilodus magdalenae (assembly GCA_024036415.1). Taxonomy (NCBI): domain Eukaryota; kingdom Metazoa; phylum Chordata; class Actinopteri; order Characiformes; family Prochilodontidae; genus Prochilodus; species Prochilodus magdalenae. Next base: position 15,404 of record JAMWET010003213.1, on the reverse strand, counting down.
TTACAGTACCAGCACTTCACTATATCATACTACCATACCAGCGCTTCACCATATCACCGTACCAGCCCTTCAATTCACCATACTACCATACCAGCACTTCACCATATCACCGTACCAGCCCTTCAGTTCACCATACTACCATACCAGCACTTCACCATATCACCGTACCAGTCCCTCAGTTCACCATACTACCATACCAGCACTTCACCATATCACCATATTACAGTACCAGCACTTCACTATATCATACTACTATGCCAGCACTTCACCATATCACGGTACCAGCACCTCACTACAATGTACCACCTGAAAACTTCACCATACCAGCCCTTCACTTCACCATACTACAGGAATATTGGCGTTCACTTAACCGTAACACCATACCAGCACTTCACCATAACACTACATTACGGTGCCAGCACTTCACTTCATCATACCATCATTCCACCATACCAGCGCTTTACTTGACCGTACCACCATAACAGCGATTCACAGAATGTTAATCAATCAACCACCACTAACGTTAGCTACGTTAGAGTTCAGACAGTTCAGTAACAATTCACTCATGCAACAACACACAGCTAGCGTATTCGACTAACACTGATGTGTTATATGAGGTAGAAATCGTGGTGTGGGAGGGGCCACCGGGCCTGGGTATGGTGTATTGCGGATGCACAAAAGGGATTTATCCATACAAATAACTGTATATAGAATAATTCAATATGGTGGTTTATTAAAGGACCCACAAGCCCTGTGTTCCATGTTAACATCTTTTCATCCATTTCATCCGTCTGTCTACGTGTCTGTTCGTCCATTCCATCGCTTCCTGCTTTGCGTGTCTGTTTGTCTGTTGCTTGGTACTTTGTTTTGTCCAACCATCTGTCCACTCATCCAGCCATCCGTACATCTGCATGCTCCGCACATTAAAGCTGGACAGTGATGTTAGTTTTGTTTGAGGGGCGGAGCAGCCTAGTTAGTGTCAGACATAGAGCTGCCAATCAACCTGTTCATTCACCACACCCACACAGTTTCTAGATCAGTGGTTTGTAAGTTGTTTTTTTTTTCATATTCATATCTTATATTCTTTCAAGAATTCTTTTTAAGATACATTTAGTCTCAAAGGAAAATCTGCACCCAGAAGGAGGTGTGGGAGTGCGGTGCTGTTGGGAAGGAAGATAAAGGTGACCAGGATCAATAACTGATGATAAATTTAGACTGATATGATCAATATTTATTGAGCTACACATACAGAAGTCTGTCTCTCAGTATGGCGTTGGGCCGCCGTGTTTGCTAACCCAACACGCCAGACGTCCCGGTATGGAGCTGTAGAGGTTCCTGATGGAGTCCTGTGATAATCCATCCCATGCAGCTTGAACATCCTCACTCAGTTCCTGCAGATGGTGCGGTAGGGGTGGAGGTGGAGGGACACCAGGTCTTCTGGACGTGTGACAACAAACCGTACATCTCGGTGCTGACCACGGTGCCTCCACACACGGATTTGTTGGGCGTCTCCACCAAGACTAAAGCGGGACTCGTCACTGAAGATGACCCGCTGCCATTCTGAGTCACTCCATGACAGTCTGGTACGACACCACTGCAGTCTTTGGTGACGGTGACGTGGTGTTAAGGACAGTCGTGGTAACGGTCTGTGTGCATGTAGTCCTGCGTGGTGCAGCCGTCTGCCGATGGTGCTGCACTAACAGGAGGACTTATGGAGGACACCACTGCTCGCTGGAGGTCTGTAATGGTGGCTGTTGGGTCACTCCTTGCATGTTGGACTTTCCGCCGGGTCTCTCTCTTAATGGTGCATGCCTTCTTGTATTCACTGCCACAAACAGTATGCTAGGCTAATATCCACACTACTGGTATGACGTGCAAGACCATCCAGCTTCCCAGAGCTGCTGCTGAGCATGAAACCTGAATCATTCTCAGTTCTTACAATGTCAAACCCACCCACCAAGCTTCACCACCAGTTCAGCTGATGGCATGTGATTGGACAGTGGGAGGAAACTGGAGCACCAGGAGGAAACCCACACAGACATGGGGAGAACATGCACAGTGGGACCCCTCTAGGAACAACCAATACAGGAAAAAGAGTTCATGTATACGTGTAAGGAAGGGGCATCCAGGTCCAAGCCCCCCATGAGCACGCCAAAGTCAACAGTGGCAAGGAAAACTCCTTAGGACTAAGAACCCAAGCTGAAGTACGGAACCCATCCTCCTCTGGTCCACAACGGATGACTAGATGAAACAAAGACACTCTGTATCTGACCAGTATTCCGATCAGTCCGGCAAGCAGTGATATACAGGTAGAACCACCCTATAGGTTCTATGTCAAAGTGAGGAATAGGGTTCTCCTTGCGACTGTAAGCGTTTTGGTATTTCGGACTTTGTTCACCATGTTGAGTTGGTACCATGGAGGATTGTACCAGCCTCCAGACGCTGTAATGCCGTCCATTACGGAGCTCCTGGACTCTGGAGAGGGCATTTGATGACAAATTGCCGGAGACAGAAATTGGTGCTGAGTGAGGAGCTCGGGTGGAGGCTCTAGGACTGGACACGCCTCTGTGATGAGTCAGGTTTTACGCAGTCCTCCGCAGAATCAGTTGCTGCTCAGCCAGTGACCTTAACGGCGTACTAAATGGTTTCATCCGCCGTGCTCTTTGGCTCGGCCTGAGCCGCTCCGTACCGAGTGATTAATGGGGGAGTTAAAGAGGCGGCCCACCTAGAATAAATCAGCACCGCAGACGGACGAGCCCGTCAGGGTGGTCACTGTACAAACAGCCGAGTGCTGTCTCGGAACTGCAATCAGATGCTCTAGATTCAGTGTAACTGTTGTATGTGGAAGTTATATAAATCTCACCTCAAGGGTTCTTCAAGTTCAAGTGCTCAAAAGGTTCTGCAGAGTGAACTGCTCCTTAGGACGGATGGAGAATGTGTCATATAGGATTCAATATAGCATGACAGCGTACAGAAGAGCCTTTTATACTAATATCTAGAACCACATATAACAAGTTCACCCTCAAGAACCATTTCGTTATGCACAGAACCATTTAAGAACCACCGTGCAAATGTTGTTAATTGAACTCCCTTGGGAAAGAAAGAGACCTCGAGAGGAACCAGGCTCAAGAACGGAACCCAACCTCCTCAGGTCCAACCCGGATGAAGAGAGAAAGACAGAACTAACAGGAGAAGAAGCTTAGAACATCTATTAGATCCAGTCTGATTAGATCCAGTCTGATTAGTCTAGGATGGAGGAACTGCACAGGTGGAGCCGACCCATAGATAGAGCTCATGATCAGAGCTGGACGCTGGTCAGGGTAAAGGTTGTGGTCATGTTGCGTGATGAACTGGAGACACAGGGCAGGAGACCCACAATGGAGCTAATGCTCAGGTGACTCTAGCTGCAGGAACCCTATTAAGAACCCTAAAAGAACCGTCTTTTGTAAAAGTGTTCAGCTCCTGGGTCTAAACAAATCTATTTCAGTGTTAGAAGCTGGTTCAGCATTTCCTTCTTCTTCTCACCATCCAGATACTCCCACAGGCAGTGGGGATGAGGTCCTGGACTCTGGGTGATGGTCTCTCGGTGTGGTATCAGGTTAGTGGTGTTAGTGGTCTGATCCTCACTGTACTGGGTGAGTGGTGGTCTCTCGGTGTGGTATCAGGTTAGTGGTGTTAGTGGTCTGATCCTCACTGTACTGGGTGAGTGATGGTCTCTCGGTGTGGTATCAGGTTAGTGGTGTTAGTGGTCTGATCCTCACTGTACTGGGTGAGTGATGGTCTCTCGGTGTGGTATCAGGTTAGTGGTGTTAGTGGTCTGATCCTCACTGTACTGGGTGAGTGATGGTCTCTCTGTGTGGTATAAGGTTAGTGGTGTTAGTGGTCTGATCCTCACTGTACTGGGTGAGTGATGGTCTCAGTGTGGTATCAGGTTAATGGTGTTAGTGGTCTGATCCTCACTGTACTGGGTAAGTGATGGTCTCTCGGTGTGGTATCAGATTAGCAGTGTTAGTGGTCTGATCCTCACTGTACTGGGTGAGTGATGGTCTCGGTGTGTGGTATCAGGTTAGTGGTGTTAGTGGTCTGATCCTCACTGTACTGGGTGAGTGATGGTCTCTCGGTGTGGTATCAGGTTAGTGGTGTTAGTGGTCTGATCCTCACTGTACTGGGTGAGTGATGGTCTCTCTGTGTGGTATCAGGTTAGCGGTGTTAGTGGTCTGATCCTCACTGTACTGGGTGAGTGATGGTCTCTCGGTGTGGTATCAGGTTAGTGGTGTTAGTGGTCTGATCCTCACTGTACTGGGTGAGTGGCGGTCTCTCGGTGTGGTATCAGGTTAGTGGTGTTAGTGGTCTGATCCTCACTGTACTGGGTGAGTGATGGTCTCTCGGTGTGGTATCAGGTTAGTGGTCTGATCCTCACTGTACTGGGTGAGTGATGGTCTCTCTGTGTGGTATCAGGTTAGTGGTGTTAGTGGTCTGATCCTCACTGTACTGGGTGAGTGACGGTCTCTCTGTGTGGTATCAGGTTAATGGTGTTAGTGGTCTGATCCTCACTGTACTGGTTGAGTTATGGTCTCTCGGTGTGATGTCAGGTTAGTGGTGTTAGTGGTCTGATCCTCACTGTACTGGGTGAGTGATGGTCTCTCGGTGTGATGTCAGGTTAGTGGTGTTAGTGGTCTGATCCTCACTGTACTGGGTGAGTGATAGTCTTGGTGTGGTGTCAGGTTAGTGGTGTTAGTGGTCTGATTCTCACTGTACTGGGTGAGTGATGGTCTCTCGGTTTGGTATCAGGTTAGTGGTGTTAGTGGTCTGATCCTCACTGTACTGGGTGAGTGGCGGTCTCTCGGTTTGGTATCAGGTTAGTGGTGTTAGTGGTCTGATCCTCACTGTACTGGGTGAGTGATAGTCTTGGTGTGGTGTCAGGTTAGTGGTGTTAGTGGTCTGATCCTCACTGTACTGGGTGAGTGATGGTCTCTCGGTGTGGTATCAGGTTAGTGGTGTTAGTGGTCTGATCCTCACTGTACTGGGTGAGTGATAGTCTTGGTGTGGTGTCAGGTTAGTGGTGTTAGTGGTCTGATCCTCACTGTACTGGGTGAGTGATAGTCTTGGTGTGGTGTCAGGTTAGTGGTGTGAGTGGTCTGATCCTCACTGTACTGGGTGAGTGATAGTCTTGGTGTGGTGTCAGGTTAGTGGTGTGAGTGGTCTGATCCTCACTGTACTGGGTAAGTGATGGTCTCTCGGTGTGGTATCAGGTTAGTGGTGTTAGTAGTCTGATCCTCACTGTACTGGGTGAGTGATGGTCTCAGTGTGGTATCAGGTTAGTGGTGTTAGTGGTCTGATCCTCACTGTACTGGGTGAGTGATGGTCTCTCGGTGTGGTATCGGGTTAGCGGTGTTAGTGGTCTGATCCTCACTGCACTGGGTTCTGATTTATTGTCTTCTAGATCCAAACTGGGCCACACATTCCACAGTTCACTCTTGGGAATGAAACCACGACTCGGAATCTTGATGGGAATCATGACTGTGCTCACCCAGCGGCCCTGTGACTGGTCAATTAGGCAAACCTTTCAGTGCATCTCCAGCTAATGCTGTAAACTCGCATCTGTATCTCTGGCCACACGGAGGATATTAGGACCAATAATGCTCTCACAACATCGTTAGTGATCTAATCAAAGCCAAGGTCTACAGAGCAGTGCTCCTGGGACCTCCGCTCAGCTCGACCAATCACATTAGGGCTTTTTTTCCTTCTCTGCATGGTCCATCCACACGGTTCAGAACCACTTTTCCTTCGATGCTAATAAGATATAGCATGGATTTAAGGTATGTCAGTCTACTGCCCTTTAAAGATACTTCTGTTTTGCTTTGATGTTCGGAGATGAAAAGCATCTGTAAATGTCAGAGGCCACCTGTTTATCGATTTCCAGGCCTTTAAGTACAAGCTATTCATGTTACTGAGGAGGACGTAAGGAGTTCAACAACAGGACTCCTAACAATCACCTGGAAGACCTGGTAGACCCACCAACCCCGTCAACAGGACTTTCAGCTCCAAAAGATCCACTCCTGCTTCAGATCTGAGAACACATACAGAAGTCTGTCTCTCAGTATGGCGTCGGGCCGCCGTGTTCGCTAACCCAACACGCCAGACGTCTCGGTATGGAGCTGTAGAGGTTCCTAATGGAGTCCTGTGATAATCCATCCCATGCAGCTTGAACATCCTCACACAGTTCCCTGCAGATGGTGCGGTAGGGGTGGAGGTGGAGGGACACCAGGTCTTCTGGATGTGTGACGACAGACCGTTCATCTTGGTGCTGACCACGGTGCCTCCACACACGGATTCGTTGGGCGTCTCCACCAAGACTAAAGCGGGACTCGTCACTGAAGATGACCCGCTGCCATTCTGAGTCACTCCATGACAGTCTGGTACGACACCACTGCAGTCTTTGGTGACGGTGACGTGGTGTTAAGGACAGTCGTGGTAACGGTCTGTGTGCATGTAGTCCTGCGTGGTGCAGCCTTCTGCCGATGGTGCTGCACTAACAGGATGACTCATGGAGGACACCACTGCGAGTGTGAGTCATTAGCCTATCTCACGATGTCAAACCCACACACCAAGTCTCATTCCTGTCGTTGGATTCCTTCTGGGCGCAGCTGCTCTTTAATGATAAGTGTATATTAGCAACATCCCGGGGTATATAACTCTGGTTCCCGGAAGGGTAGCAATGCCATTCAGGGCTTGACGGAAAGATGATGCCATGCCACCCAAACATGCATTTGGCCCACCTGTCCCAAAACAGATCTGGCCCACTTCTTAGTGTTACGGCAGCGCTGCCTACTCGTGGCCCTAATCTAGTGTGTATGTGGCCCACATCTTGCAACCGGGAGCTCCACTCAAGTGCTGTCAATTCATGTGGCATCTGGTCCAGTGGGCAGTTTGGGCCAGCTATCTGGGTCTACTGTGGAGTTGGGCTTTAACACAGATTTTGAAAGGTCGTTGTTGTAAAGAATTCCCTTCTCCTGTGGTTTTATTCATGACGTCACCATCGATTAGTGAACATCGACTAGACCAGAGGTGTCCAACCCTATCCGCAAGGAGCTGGTGTGGCTGCAGGCTATCATTCCAAATGAGCAGGAGCTCAACTGATTAATCGGCTACTTAGCATTCAAACTGATCATGTGATCTCCTGCTTTATTGGGCTGAAACCCACTGCAGCGCTGTGTGGATATGACTGGACACATACCCACCAGAACAGATCATTATTACCATAACCAGCCACTTATCTCCTGTCCACACCCGCTGTCCACTGTATCAGCTCCATACAGGACACTCTGTAGGTGTATAGGTCCAGACTGTAGTCCATCTGTTTCACTGTGTACTGTATTACCCTGTTCTTCAATGGTCAGGACCCCCACAGGACGGACCACAGAGCAGGTACTGTGTGGGTGGTGGATCATTCTCAGCACTGCAGTGACACTGACGTGGTGGTGGTGTTAGTGTGTTAGTGTGGGTGGTGCTGGTGTGAGTGGATCAGACACAGCAGTGCTGCTGGAGTGTTGAGACACTGTGTCCACTCACTGTCCACTCTATTAGACACTCCTACCTTGCTGCTCCACCTTGTAGATGGACAGTCAGAGACGATAGCTCATCTGCTGCTGCACAGTGCAGTGTTGGTCATCCTCTAGCTCTTCATCAGTGGACACAGAACGCTGCCCCACAGGACACTGCCCACAGGACGCTGCCCACAGGAAGCTGCCCACAGAACGCTGCCCCACAGGACACTGCCCACAGGACGCTGCCCACAGGACGCTGCCCACAGGACGCTGCCCATAGGACGCCACACACAGGACGATGCAGCACATAGGGTGCTGCCCAGAGGGCGCTGCGCACAGGACAATGCTGCTCATGGGACGCTACCCACAGGATGCTGCCCACAGGCTGCTGCCCATAAGACACTACCCACAGGATGCTGCCCATAGGACACTACCCACAGGATGCTGCCCATAGGATGCCACACACAGGACGATGCTGCCCATAGGACACTACCCACAGGATGCTGCCTATAGGACACTACCCACAGGATGCTGCCCATAGGACGCCACACACAGGACGATGCTGCCCATAGGACACTACCCACAGGATGCTGCCCATAGGACACTACCCACAGGATGCTGCCCATAGGACGCCACACACAGGATGATGCTGCCCATAGGACACTACCCACAGGATGCTGCCCGTAGGACACTACACACAGGATGCTGCCCATAGGACGCCACACACAGGACGATGCTGCCCATAGGACACTACCCACAGGATGCTGCCCATAGGATGCCACACACAGGATGATGCTGCCCATAGGACACTACCCACAGGATGCTGCCCATAGGACACTACCCACAGGATGCTGCCCATAGGACACTACCCACAGGATGCTGCCCATAGGACACTACCCACAGGATGCTGCCCATAGGACACTACCCACAGGATGCTGCCCATAGGATGCCACACACAGGATGATGCTGCCCATAGGACACTACCCACAGGATGCTGCCCATAGGACACTACCCACAGGATGCTGCCCATAGGACACTACACACAGGACAATGCTGCCCATAGGACACTACCCACAGGATGCTGCCCATAGGACACTACCCACAGGATGCTGCCCATAGGACACTACCCACAGGATGCTGCCCATAGGATGCCACACACAGGACGATGCTGCCCATAGGACACTACCCACAGGATGCTGCCTATAGGACACTACCCACAGGATGCTGCCCATAGGACACTACCCACAGGATGCTGCCTATAGGACACTACCCACAGGATGCCGCCCATAGGACGCCACACACAGGACGATGCTGCCCATAGGACACTACCCACAGGATGCTGCCCATAGGACACTACCCACAGGATGCTGCCCATAGGACACTACCCACAGGATGCTCCCCATAGGACGCTGTTGGTTGAATAGTTTTGGTTGTTGGACGATTCTCAGTTCAGCAGTGACACTGAGGTGTCCAGCAACTGATGGAACTGTAGAACTACATGTCCTATATGGTCAGCGGAGCCGATACGGTGGACACTGGGTGTGGATACGGAGGTGGACCTAATGAGTGTATATGTGATGCATGGTGGTCTTATGAAACGTGTTCCCCGCGCTCTTGAATAATGACTGTTTATTTGCAGGTCTGTTTGTTTGTCCTGGACCCGCGTCTGTCACGGCAGCTCCGGCTGGGCTGCCTGCTTCTGATGCAGTATGAGGGATAAAGACGCTCAGATGCAATAATACATCACACGGTCTGAAACAGCGAGGCACGACTCAGAGGTGACGGTGGCCATATGTGAGGGAGGGGGCTTCATTGAACAATAATCGAATGAAACGAGCGTGATGGAGCTCCGCTCGGTCCGGGGAGGGGCAGGAGGAGTGGTGGGAGAAAGGCAATGTCTTCAGAGCGCACACTGGAGAGTGAATCTCCACACATCCATCGCTATTCATCTACTGACTTCCTTTAAAGAGGAATTGCACATATATTCCACACTGTGTACATAATGAAAGGCCTCTTCCATCAACACGAAACCGGTCCCAGGACATGCGTCACTGAACCGTTCAGCCCATTTCAACCACAGTACATCAGATCAGAACCCAAGTTCATTCCCAGCTGGAACTAAAGAAAGAGCCGGAACAACATCTGTGGGTGTGTCAGATGTTAAGGAATCGGAAGGCTACAATGGCGACACCTAGTGGTCTGCTGGAGAACCTCTTCTACATCTTCTTATCTCCGGCGGTTGATCCGTACTTGCGTTCCCGATATAAACCAACATCTGGAATAACTCGCACGTCATCTATACGCTTCGCCATCTTGGTACTACTGTTTCCTACCGCTGTATAGCGCCCCCTGTTAATATCGGATACTTTGAAAAAAAAAAAAAGGTTACCACAGCGTTTACAGTGGTGGCGTATGGAACCAGGCATCCACCCTTGAGGCCTTGCTGAGACTGCCAGCCTAAATCGTACCCAGATTGATTTCTGACAGTCTGGTGAGCAAACAAACGCATGAACATCACACTGGGAGGTGGTTTGAAATGCGATTCCAATCGGATTTGTTACAGATGCATCTCAGTCAGGATGTGCAGGAAGCTCAAAAATTGGATTTCAGTGTGTCTTCTGCGTCACCCGCAACAACGCCAAATCCAGAGCGATGGAAGGGCTGGGATTTGCTGTGCAGTGCCTCAGCAACCCATGCAGACTGGAATCTGGAGATGTCTGCACTCAAGTCACGTACACAGACTAGAAGCTCCCTCACAGGAAGTTCCTACATGAGGTGGTTCTGAATACGCTGCCTGATGTCTGAGACGCTGTTTATGATAGTGTGGAGAAGATCTCAGCCTTAAACTCCATTCATGGTGGAGGGATACATGCTGCAGGGCGCTGTGAGGTCAAATAGTCCCCCAAAGGAACTTAGTATTTCCAGGTTTTCCAGATTTTCATCAACAGCATTCCATACACACTCAGAAGACACGTGTAGGTTCACTGGTGGCTTAGATAGATAATTTCTATATGTGTGTTCTAGACATGGAGAACCCTGGCTCCCATCACCACCACTGTAATGAACATCTTGGTTCTCCATCAGTGTTTGTTTCACTAACGTATGTGGATAATTTATAAAACTGGTGGAATTCAGCTTTAATATGACATATCACTCACATGCTTCACGAGCTTTATGAGAGAATACCGTACTGAATGTTCATCAAAGCTTACTGTACGGGTAAAAAGGGCATAACTGGCAACCAAACCACAGTCACAGTGAGCTGGATTGGACATAGACTGGACGAGGTTCTGGATGTAGCCACATCAATGTTTAGACACTCTCACATCAAAGAACTGCTGAGTTGGTCCAGATTAGGTGAAGGCCTTCCCTGGCACAGTTCCGAGGAGAATTCCCTGTAGACTGGGATTGTATCCACTGCTGGTAGACCCGTATGACCGTACGCTTCCACACACCTGCAGATTCAGCTACTTCCTTCACACTATGGTCTTTGGCCACGCCCACATGCAGTCCCTCCTTTCAGCCAATCATTAACATCTGCTCTGGAGCCATTTTCCACACATGGAACGAGACATTCCCTGCACTGTAGCACCTCTTCCCAATCTATGGATCCCGTCACTCACACCCCACAGGGGTTTATAGCACCATCTGCAGGAGCCTGAAGGTACTACCCCCTTAAACACACAGGGGCTTGGTGAAGTGTTTTAACTCTTTGAATGATTAGATGTGTGTCGTGAATGTCAGTGATATCTGCTTGTGTCTTTCACTCACTGTAGACCTTCAGAATATAATGATTAGCTGATAGAGACCAATAAACATGCCATTATGTGAATTAGGAGGGAATCTGTTCTTTATATGTCCACTTCATACACTATAAACGAGTTATTAACTTTAATAACAGACAACAAGAGCCAATATTCACTCAACATCAAAAGAAGAGCTGCACCCAGAACGAATCAACCCACAGGAATGAATCTTGGTGTGTAGGTTTGACATCGTGAGACATTCAGGTTTCACGCTCTGCTGCACATGTGAACAAGGACTGGTCGTATCTCTGTACCTGACTGACCCAACACCACCACTACAGACATCCAGCGAGCAGTGGTGTCCTCCATGAGTCCTCCTGTTAGTGCAGCACCATCGGCAGACGGCTGCACCACGCAGGACTACATGCACACAGACCGTTACCACGACCGTCCTTAACACCACGTCACCGTCACCAAAGACTGCAGTGGTGTCGTACCAGACTGTCATGGAGGGACTCAGAATGGCAGCGGGTCATCTTCAGTGACGAGTCCCGCTTTAGTCTTGGTGGAGACGCCCAACGAATCCGTGTGTGGAGGCACCGTGGTCAGCACCAAGATGAACGGTTTGTCGTCACACGCCTCACTCGCCCAGTCCAGAAGAAGGCCTGGTGTCCCTCCACCTCCACCCCTACCGCACCATCTGCAGGAACTGTGTGAGGATGTTCAAGCTGCATGGGATGGATTATCACAGGACTCCATCAGGAACCTCTACAGCTCCATACCGAGACGTCTGGCGTGTTGGGTTAGCGAACACGGCGGCCCGACGCCATACTGAGAGACAGACTTCTGTATGTGTAGCTCAATAAATATTGATCATATCAGTCTAAATTTATCACCAGTTATTGATCCTGGTCACCTTTATCTTCCTTCCCAACACACCTGCACTCCCACACCTCCTTCTGTGGACAGATATTCTGTGGGTGATGGAGGTATAGACCAGAGCTCTGCTCTCTCTGTGCTGGAGGAGGGAGCTGCTGCGTCTGAACTGGGAGAAACTAAACAGATTGTTTGGGTTAAATCGTGACTCTCGTCTGTCCCCTCCGACACACGCTGGTGTCACCAGGATACGCTGAGTGAATGACTGATCATACTCTCTCTCTCTCTCTCTCCCTCACTCTCTCTCTCTCTCTCTCTCTCTCTCTCTCTCTCTCTCTCTCTCTCTCTCTCTCTCTCTCTCTCTCTCTCTCTCACTGTCTCCCTCTCTCTCTCTCTCTCTCTCTCTCTCTCTCTCTCTCACTGTCTCTCTCTCTCTCCCTCTCTCACTGTCTCTCTCTCTCTCTCTCACTGACTCTCTCTCTCTCCCTCTCTCTCTCTCTCTCTCTCCCTCTCCCTCTCTCTCTCTCTCTCTCTCTCTCTCTCACTGTCTCTCTCTCTCCCTCTCTCTTTCTCTCTCTCTCTCTCTCCCTCTCTCTTTCTCTCTCTCTCTCTCTCTCTCTCACTCTCTCTCTCTCTCTCTCTCTCTCTCTCTCTCTCTCTCTCTCTCTCTCTCTCTCTCTCTCTCTCTCTCTCTCTCTCTCTCTCTCTCTCTCTCTCTCTCTCTCTATCTCTCCCTCTCTCTCCCTCTCCCCTCTCTCTCTCTCTCTCCTCTCTCTTTCTCTCTCTCTCTCTCTCTCTCTCTCTCTCTCTCTCTCTCTCTCCCTTTCTCTCTCTCTCACTCTCTCTCTCTCTCTCTCTCCCTCTCTCTCTCTCTCTCTCTCTCTCTCTCTCTCTCTCTCTCTCTCTCTCTCTCTCTCTCTCTCTCTCCCCCTCTCTCTCTCTCTCGATTAAGCACACAAACATGCATGCATGGATGCGGCCTTGTGCAATTCCATTACAGTGTGTTAGATATTGCTTCCAGTTAAAAGCATTCGTCACACCTTCCCCTGCCGTGTCTGTGGTCCTCAGTGAGGTCCACTTATTGGAGAGCGTTATATATAAACATGTGGGCTAACTGGGATGAATCAGTGAATAACGGCTCTGGGAGTTTAGCTGGGTAGTGCTGCAGCTGTGCGCAGCACCTGGACGGACGCCTGTTCAGGATGAACTATTTAAAATGTTCACCTGCCAGCAATGTTATGTGTGCCACTGACTCACGTCTGCCTTGCATGTCATTGGTTTAGCAAGGCCAGGTGACATCGTGACTTGCCTGAACTGCTGAGTGCAGGTCATCCCTCTCAATGCTAGTCGGTTAGTTAGCTCCCGTCTGACTCACAAGTGTCATCCATTCCACCCAGTTCGCTGAGTAAAGCGTCATGTATGTGTTAAATAGGTTAGGATATGGTATTAGGATAACGCCATGCTGGTTCTGGCCTCCAGCCTCGTGATTAAGTGCCCCCATGCTGGACCTGTCTCTGGGCTCCCCCACACCATCTTTAGCCCACAGGGCTGACCCCACCTCCAGACGTCTGTGCACTGACCTTGGTCTGAGGGATCATAGTCAAGACTCTTTGCTCCAGCCCTGTCTCCAGGCCCCTTGTGCTGACTCCAGCTTAGCTGGAAAGCTTCACCAGGCCACCTGGAAGCTGCGCTAGACTGTCGGTACTTGTTGTGATGCCTTCACTGTTGTCCTGATTGCCACACCTGCTTGCTTTGCTGCTCCTCTCAGACAGCTCTTGGATTGGTTCTGTTCGCTGTTCGCTGGTTCATCGGTGACCCATCTCTTTGCAGTCCGCTCGGGGGCAATTCCACTTCTGACACCAAATATGTAGCAACGACAGAGAGTGCACGTTTGTGTGTCTGTGTTCTTTATCGTGTGTTCTTTATGGAACACATCAGCAGCAGAACCACCACCCAGCACTGCTGAACAGCTGGAATACCTGGAAAATGTGGGTGTGTGAAGGAGAGGTACCGCAGATCCTTCCGACCGCCGGCCGTCAGACTGTATAACAGTCGCTTCCCTCAGTAGACTATTTCTACACTAGTCTATTTCTACTATGTGCAATAAAACGGCATAGCATAATTCTGTCTTCTGGATTTAAATGTTTAGTATTTTATTTATATATTTATTATTTGTATGTTTCCTGACACTTCTGTTCTTTCCTCTGTGGTGCTGTAACATTGCATATTTCCCCACTGTGGGATCAATAAAGAATTATCTTATCTTATCTTCTTAACTTTTTGCAACCCGTGTACTCAATATAGTAATTTGTGTCCGCACAAAATTCACAAAAATCATTATATCATCTTTCATATTTTAGCAATTCAGCATAATAAAGAATAGTAATAATTAATATACAGAAGAATACTATTCTATATAAAATAAAATATATAAATAATAGAAAACAAAGTCAATGAAAACGTAAAATAAATTAATAAATAAATAAATAGTAAACGGAGATCTCATGGTCGAAGTCTCCGCTCGATCTGAACAGCACATGGATGGACTGGCCCGCTTTGTGTAACACGCTCTGCTGTCCGTGTAGATGATTTGGAGATCAACGAAGTTGAGGAAGTTCCTCCCGCGCTTTCTTTTGATTGGCTGCGCTCACCGGACGAGCATCACGGGATAGCAAGATGTCCGCGTTCATTTGAAAATGTGTGTTTACTCGCTTCTCATGGCTCAACGCTGCGTTTAGATGCGTTCTGTCGGGCTTAACTGTCAGCACATTCCAGCGGGGGAGGCACGAACTGCAGGGCAGGAACGGACTCCGAGACCAGAGCCTGATTCTTCGTTATTAACAGGTGAGTGTGGCGCCGCGGTTTGATAGCTTCCATGCTAATGCTAATGTGCTTGCTAGCAGTGCCGGGCGAGTTTAGTTCGCTGTGATGTGAGATGTGTCAGTGTGTGTACAGACATGCTGAGGTGCAGCCCGGTAAAGGCATTCTCAGGTATTTTATATTTTCCAGTTTATTAAACGTTTAGTGGCTGAGCGGGTTTGGCCAGCAGCCTCTGTGGCACCTGGATCTCTTTGGAGTTGCATGCTGAGCTTGTTTATTTATGTTGACCGTTAGCCCTCTTTTCAGGACAGAACAGTCCGGCTAACGTGTGGAAATGTTGTTGAATGGCCTCGGCACCGTTATCTGACTAGCCCATCTCAGTGAAGCTGCAGATATGAGATATTGGTAGCCTAAA
>JAMWET010003212.1:0-83094 GCA_024036415.1 Prochilodus magdalenae | reverse complement strand
ACATAATTAGATCAGCTATAAGCTATACCTTTATAAACTTATTAGTGCCAGCTATAATCTATACCTTATAAACTTATTACTGCATGCTATAAGCTAATATCGTATAAACTTATTAGTGCAGCTGTAAGCTTTATAGCGTTATAACTTTTTTACTAGTCAGCTATTAGCTATACCGTATAAACTTTAATTAGATCGCAGCGCTATAAGCTATACTTTGATCACTTTATTAGAGCATGGCAATAAGGTATTACTTATAAACTTTATTAAAAGCAGGCTATAAGCTCTAACCTTTATAAACATATTAGGATCAGGCTATACAGCTATACGTTATAAACGTTTTAACAGCACTCCTTAGTCTATTACCTTTATAGACTTATTCGAGCATCTATAAGGCTATACTTATAAACTTATTTAGAGCAGTCAATAATAGGTATACTTTATAAACTTTTTTACAGCAGCTATAAGCGTCTACCGTTATAAACCTATTAGATCAGCTTATATATCATAATACCTTATAAACTTATTAGTGCTGCTATAATCTTTACCTTATAAACTTTTTACAGCATCTATAAGCTATAC
The DNA here is from genome assembly GCA_024036415.1 of Prochilodus magdalenae. Taxonomy (NCBI): domain Eukaryota; kingdom Metazoa; phylum Chordata; class Actinopteri; order Characiformes; family Prochilodontidae; genus Prochilodus; species Prochilodus magdalenae. The sequence goes on along the minus strand of JAMWET010003212.1, from coordinate 82,515 downwards.
TCTTATAAACTTATCATAGATGCAGCTTAGAAGGGCATCTCTTATAAACTTATTAGAGCAGGCTATAAGTCTCATACCTTATAAAACTATGCAGGAATAGCAGCGTAGATAGGTGAATCCTTATAAACATTATTAGAGCAGGCTTATAAGCTATACATATAAACTATATTAGAGCAGCAATTAAGGGATAACCTTATAAACTTATTACAGCAGCTACTATAGCTACAACCTTTATAAAACTTATTACATGGATCTATAAACTAATACCTAATAACTTATTAGAGCAGCTGTAAAGCTAATACTTATAAAACTTATTATACAGCAGCTATAAGCTATACTTATCAAACTTATTCAAAGGGTTAGTTTAGTTGGGTTGGAGTCTCTGTCGTCTTCTGCCTGGAAGCTACATAAGCTGACTGCAATGAAATTAAATCTAAAGGTACAATGGAAATATGGTGGATTGGAATCACTGCAGGTAAGGAGTCATCATCCTGTAGGTGCAGCAACCATTGGCAGATGGTCTGCATTCACACAGGACTACTGAAGTTTTATACACTATGTAAAACATTGATGCTGGTGGTGCAAACAAATCCTACGACTGCTGAACCATGACCATGGCCCACACTTTTAGTTTCAAGTGGAAAATTGAACCCAGGGCACGAATGATGAGTGTGACAGAATGGTGGTATCACAGTGAGCTCTGGAGAAATGCATGAGCTTAACTCTAGTGCTTGCGTCTGACTTTGGAAATTGTAGGAGAGATTTGACTGGTCCCCTGTGACCTGAACGTACTCCAATACTCCTTTAATGTCCCTCAACCAGCACACATAACAGTCTGTCTCTGGGTTTTGGGCATAGTACTGGCCAAAAAGTTTCTGGATGGAGGCCAACATCGATGTTCAGAATCACTCCCCATCAAAGAATGGGTTCAGTTGGTCCTAGATTTTGGTGGATGTCCATTCTCCCCTCTTTTACAATGCTGAGGAGAATATCCCTTTAGTCTAGGATTTTTCTCACTGCTGGGTATATCCCGTATGACCGTGACTCTGCCATACACCTGGCGAATTCAGCCTACTTTGCTTCACACTATGGCCTTTGGCCATGCCCACAATTGGCAGTCACTCCTTTTTAGTCCAATCAAAAAAACTGCTCTGGAGCATTTTCCCACATGGCACGAAACATTCCCTTGCACTGTAGCACCTTCTTTCCCAATCTGTGGATCCCAATCACTATCACACCCTATCAGGTGTTTTAGAGCCCCCTATTTCCTTCCCCCATATGGGTATTTCCAACTTACTTAGTTCTGTGAAATACTGCGATCATAGAAAGGAAGTTTCACAGTTGTCCTCCTGTAAGATTGATCGATGAATGCAGAGCCTCATACTGGCATCACAACCAGACAATAAAAGGAGTAAAGGGAAGAACAGGTTCGCAGGGTCTTTGTCCTGTTACCACACACAACTTTCCTTTAATTTGCCCAGCGGGCGTTTGTGCTCCCTGTGTAACATAAACTTGGTGACAGTAACACCGTTTTACCGTATCAATAGTCTCCAACTCGATTGCACATTTCCTGAATTCCAGTACCAAATTGAGGAACATGTGCACAGAATGACATCAAGCGAATGCACTATGCAGCGGCACAGTCCTTGCTTTATAGCAAGGAATGGAAGGAACAAGGAATGGAGAACTGCAGCCTGCTGTTCTTATAGTTACTGCACTCTGTGTACCGTGTGTTTTATATACTTGAGGGCGCTGTTTATTACAGCAGAAATGAATTTGGTGGACAAATTACTAGTTTTTTTTTTTAGTATCCCTCGTCTCTACGTCAATTCCACCCACGGTTCAAGGGTATCCGCAAAGAAACCAGTCAGTGCTAACATTAGTCTATGTTTCTGTTTCTCAAAACAACAGGGGAAAGAGAACCTCAACCGAAACGCATTTAGAGATCTCAGACGCCTCGACATTCTATATAGGCAGACTGGACCCTGAAAAGAACTGGTAACTCCTGATTGGTGCGCTCACTAAAGAGGGAGTGATCATGGAAAACATGATCAGATATAAAACATGAACGTTAAACATGACGTACATACAGGAACCTCATGTCACGTCCCACTGGAAATTGGTCTAGCTACGCGTACGATGAGCAGGTTTGATTTTAATAATGAAACTACCAGAAAAGAGCAAAGTTAACTTACACACTCACTAAACACCAAAGATCTACCATTAGCTATAACAACACCGTGTGCAGTATAAACCTGAATATGATTTATGATCTATTATAATGATAATTATATTAGTTGGGTACCTGATACGTGAGAGCTTGCTGCCTTTCTTCGTGTAGTGCAGTGGCTGGGTCTGTGCTATCATGCGGGGTGCTTCCTGTTAATGGGGTCCTGGGCTCAGGGCTGATTGTTTCTCTTATGGTATATAATGTTTAGTTTTCACTTTGCAGATATCCTGTGAAATGATCTTCATGGGCTGCATGAACATATCAATCAAATTACCAGGGCAGCTCGCTGTTTACTTGCAACATCCGTTCTCACGGAATAGGCATTCGCTCTGTTTTCCATAGAAAAGCATGTAGTGTATATTATGTAATTTTTGTTCGTTGTGGTGGGGGTGGGGGGTGGTGTGTGGGGTTTAAGGGGGCGGTTTCTCTCAGAATTCTTCCCTGCTGGTAGTCACACTCCACATCAGTAACCCCGAGGGTTTCACTACATACTGGATGATTTATTTAAATACTAAATATGTATCACAAGAAAGAAAGAAACCTAATAGAGAAAAGAAAAAAAAAACAGTTTTATTGATATTATGACATCACTGGATAGAACAAAGAAATTCTCTCCATGTTTGCTGATTTTTCATCTTTCTTATTTCACAATTTTGAAACCATTATTGATTCTTCATATCGCTGTGAATGATTCAAGATTGAACAAAAAGAATTGCTCGGTTGAGTCAGTCGGAATAAAAACCTCCTTTACATTAAACTTCTGTTAAAAAGTCAGGCATGTTTTCCCTCTCTCCTTCTCTGGGATTCCCCTGACCCCTTTGATCTCCCAAACTCATTGTCCCTCCCAGAGTTCATTACCTGATGATGTCACGGGGGGTACGGTCCCATGTCCCGAACTGTCCAATCTCCTATTCATATCTCTTGCCTCACCCTGGCTTAAAGATTGATTATCACACAACTGCATCTCCATTTCACCACGTAGACTTATAACGCCCCTCAGCACCCACACACATACTGAGGCGTTCTCGCCTTGCTTTCCCTGTTTATCCTCCATCTAGCTTCTCTATCTTCTGACTCTCTCTCTCCCTGGATTCTCCCATCTGATTTGGTTCTTGATTTGGGCCTAGACGCATAACAACCGTCTAACCTGCTAATAAAGCCTTGTTTCTCTGCTGACTTTAAGCTCAGCGGTGCGTCACATCACGTTTGTTTGTGTCATTACAGTCTAAACCTATCTTTTTTAATTAACTTTGTCATTGTGTTTAGTATTTGTTCCCAGGTTAAAAATATAGAAGTATATTTTACTGTAGCTCTATAAATGAACTTTTAACATCAGCAAGTACATTACATAGCACACTATTGTTTAATATATAAAGTTACTATCGAAATAATTTACAAGCACATTTTACTACAGTAGTACTTCAGCTTGCTTATTTAAGTAAATAATTTTAACACTCTCAGGTAAAAATATAATAGAAATAAAAGTAGAGATTATAATTTTCTTGAAGTATATGAGAACTAGAAACAACACATACCTTGTGCTATGTACATTGTGAGTGGACTTTTTAAATCGTGCTGGGGTGGTTCTTCAACAGTAGTTTGGATCTCTACTTCTAATAAAAATAGAGCCACTAAATTGACTGATGGCTATTATGGAGGATATCTACAGCAGTACCTCGCTGTGTATCCAAATGAATGAAAACACCAATCAGGCCAGGTTATTTTGCACACAGTACCATGCCAATCAAATACTGATTTATTAATAAAACCAATAGAGCATAAAAGGGATTTCAGTTACACCGTTAAACTAACATTCTTGCGTCTAAGCGTCTGCCTTAGAATGTAATACTAAACAAACCTATACTTTAATAAATGTAAAACTTATTTCTTAAAAAAGAGTGTAACAACAGAAAAACATGGCAGACGTGAGAAGTAAATGGCAATGAAGATTGAATCAGTTCGTATTATCATCTATAATGTGAAATGTAACATCCACAAGCTATATAGTTATGACAGTTTGGCAGGTGCAGAGACAGTCCTATTACTATGTTTCCTCTGGAGAGTTTGACGTCATCCGTGGATCTGGTTAGGCTTTTATCTCGGGAGACGGCTGGTGGACTTCCTCAAAAAACTCTCTGACAAATTTAATAAATCACACCATAAAGGAAAATTTGCCCTGGAACATTTTAGCGCTATGTGAGCAGACAGCCAGTGGGGGGGAAGGGGGAAAGACATCAGCTGACAGCCTCATTGTTTACCTGTTGGTTTGTTTGTGTGAACAGGAACTGGCTTGACCCACTGAAGCTTTGGTCTGTACCCACCACCATGATATTCACCTTCACTGATACAGAGAGTTTGAATGAGCTTCATACAGTGTTTGGGAGGGCGAGGTCTGTATACCAAGCGTCATTACAGCTGATACCCAAACATTGAAACTATGTTAATTCAAAGAATACATGGTTATGTCCCTGGAGGTCAGTTGAAAGAAAGAAACATCAAAAATGACCCCCTCATAAATTCATTAAAACATCTTTCATGTAGAATCCAGTGGGTATTATGATGCATCTCTAGAACTAATGCTCGTTCATGAATGCTATGCTCACCGTAGGTTCGGTGTCTGGCAGGTGTGCTTTACCAGGCAACTAACATGATCTGATTTACTGCTGGCATTGATGAAGAATGAAGTCCAGGAGAATAATTCAGACAGATACGTCATGTATAATATGTAGCTAAACGTAACATACACAGTGTCAGTACGGGCTTCCACAGGGCAGTACAACGTGTAGTCCATTGTGTGTAGTCTCAGTAATCTGGATGAAGCCTTTTTATCTCGCTGTAACGGTTGGAGGATTTTCCGTCGGTAGGCTGTTTCATGGTGGTGCTGTTGGTAGTAGTCAGTGGTACTGTAAACATACAGAATATGTACAATGTTATAAAAGCTATAAGGTGGTAAAATTCACGAAACTCTGTTCCCGCCAGCTTAGTTTACCTCTCCATTGTGGTGACAGGTAATGGACTAATTACCACTTATCTTCCTTCCTTTCTGCGTTTGTAAACCACAGTGATAATGTTACCTAGAGACATACAGGAGCTTCATAAGCTTCCATAGTTCTATATACTGGGTGGAGTTTTTCTGTCAGACCTGGGCCAAGTCACTAACATTGCAAGTAACAAGTAAGTCTAAAGTCTTTAACAAATCAACGTCACGATTCAAGTCCCAAGTCAATACAAGCGAGTCTCCAAGGTCAAGTCCCAAGTCAATACAAGCAAGTCTCAAGTCAAGTCCCAAGTCTTAAACTTCGAGTCCTAGTCAAGTCACCAGATGTCATTTCAATATTTCCAGAACTAACTGATTGCAGCTGATTCATAGTATATTAAACTGACATAATTCATAAATGTTTTTTTAAAGTTTGTTGTTTAGGTGTCTAGGTATAACAAAAACAACTTGCATCATCTAAAACAGTTCAAACCAACAAAGTGCTATTTTTAACTTACCAGGAACACAGTAGTGCAAATCGTTTAATTAAATAATTTGAGGATTAAATAACCTGCAAAGTACTGTGGCAGTAAACGAAAGTATACTTACTGGTAATCTTCTAATTAGAATATGGTACTAAACGGCAGTATGGAAATGAATGTGACATTATACCACAGTTTACAGGCAACAAAAAGTCCAAGGTTTATGGATATAAAAAAAATTAGGAAAGGAAAAGAATATCGATATGATTCATGATGATCAGATGAAGCTGTTTCAGTATTGCTGATAAATTTCCTGTAAACATAGCTAACAAAGTAACAACTACATCATTGTTTCTCAACCCTGCCCGTGTTAGGCCCACTGCCCTGCCACTTTTTTTTATTGTGTTCACCTTCTTCCAACACATCTGATCCAACTAATCACCTCATAGTCCAGCCCATTTTACTGAGTTAAAAATAGGCTGCAAAGAAGCTAGAAAAAAACACTAAAATGTGGCAAGGCAGTGGGCCTCGAAGTGCTCCAGGTTGAGGAACACCACACTATACATGAAGTAGTAAGAACACATTCCCACTACAGGAATTTTTAATGACATCAACATTCTAAACCCATAAGCGTTATGTATGTACTGTGGACCTGTGATATATATATCGTCGCCGGGGGGTCACAATGAAAAAACATGTATCTCCATTTTTTGTCCATTTTTGACTTTTATGCCATGAATTTGTCAAACAGACGGCAGTGTTCGTTTACAACTGTGAGATCTACATGATGAATAGACCAACCAGAAATGGCCCGAAAACTGCTTAGAAAAACGTCTGGTTCCATTGACTTGCATTAAAATTGAAATGAGGTTTTTGGCCTCTGGCCTCTCTTGTAAGTGATGCATTTTGGTGAATACTTGTTTTTTCCTTGGGACATGCGACGATATAGATATAATATATATTATAACAGCATGTGTGACTGCTGCCTGTGTTTGACACTTTTTTTTTTTCTGCTCTATAGCTAATTCACCTACGTCGTTGGCTGAGATGCTGTGGTTTCCTAAACACTTTAATTTTCACAGTAAAATCTCTCACTAGTGAACGGTGTGAGAGAGGGTGACGAGCAGTAAGGACAACAGCTTTGTTTTACCATTATCGCTGTTGTTTATTATTTATGTCGCTACAGTTTGCTACTAGCTTTGCTAACTTGCTAGCCGCTATCGTTGAAAATATACACAGCACAGACTTACTGTTCTTTGTTGCAGCCTCAAATGTCGAGTTTTGAAGTGGTTGCACCTCCATCCTGTTCTCCGATCTTGACCCTCCACATGTCTTGCATATCCGCAGTTCTTTCTTTCTTTTTTTACTAACACTTATAATCTATTTGTAGTTGAACACGGATTATTTTTGGCGATCATGTAATCTACTCGTCTTCTCCGCACAAATTCAACACTGGCGCCCCCCTCAACTAGCTTCCCGTGATTGGCTGTATCGGTTTTACGGTCTTTGGACTTGTTTGCTAGTTACGGACATCATTTGGCGCTAAGGCGGCTCAGGCTCACCTATCGTTACACAGCGCCATTTAAATATAAAATGTATCCAGTTTACGTGATTCAGGTTTTACTTATTCAATTATGTTAAAAGTAGGTTTGTGTCAAGTCTTTTTCGAGTCTTAAAGCTCAGGTCCGATTCAAGTCCAGTCAGTAAAGGTAAATTCTAAGTCGAAGTCGCAAGTCTTTAGTAATGTATGTCGAGTTCAAGTCACAAGTCATCAGTCTTAGTGCTCGAGTCGGAACATCGAGCCAAGTCATGTGACTCGAGTCCACACGTCTGGTTTCTGTACTGAGGCTGACCGGAATTAGCAAAAAACGAGTCACTTGCGACGGAACCTATCCCGTAGGACGTAACACCTCCACCAGCACACCAGTAACGGAGCTGGGATTTGGCTTTAGCATGTACTGGGAAAAGTTTCTTATGAACCCAGTAAACCACATCATGTTCAGACACTCTTGACCTCAAAGATTGGGTCCAGTTGTCCCAGATTTGGTGATACCTTCCCCTGGAACAATTCGCCAATGGGGGCCACCCTGTAGACCGTATAACTGGGATTGTAGGCACTGGCTGGTTAAGAACACGTATGGCCATCGTCGCGTTCCATACACCTGCAGATTCAGCTACTTCCTCAAACTATGTGTCTTTGTGGCCACGCCCACATGCATTCACTCCTCTCAGGCCATATCATTAACATCTGCTCTGAAGACATTTTTCCACACATGGAAGAGACATTCCCATGGCACTACAGCACCTCTCCCAATTTATGGATTCCCGTCACTCACACAATCCACAGGGATTTAACTGTAGACTTATCATCCTCCAGCACCATCAATGTACTCTATCACCTTAAACCACACAGGTGACATCTCTTTTTGGGGTCAGTGAGCTCATTTTATAATACAGGGAGAGGTCATTACAGTAGATATCAAATATTGTGTAAACTCATTATCATATGTGACTAGTTACAATGTTTAAGTCCCTGGTCAAATTGGAGGCAAATGGAGGACAGTAATAAATAATAATACCTCAATCAAAATCAGGGGTATTATAGACTAATTACTCAGTACTACATACTCACATAAGGTTCCAGTGGCTCCAAGAGGCTCATAAACCAGCAAATGTGCACGAGACACAGATTGGACGATGATGAACTGAATTTATGGAAATAATCAACAGTGTTTGCGACAATGTGCCACTTTCCTCGGCCCTAAAAAAGATATTCAATATTTAATAAATAAATTTCATCACAATCTGGTTCAACTCAGCAGTTTAAAAACCATCTGATTTTGAACCCCAGATAGTTAAAAACCCCAAATAAGGCCCCACAGACCCCGAATTATCAAAACACTAGATGATTAGTCTGGCATTCTTTTCTCAAACTACCCTGTCATTCATCTCTCAAACCTGTTCATGCTGCTCCATATCGAAATTCGAGGATAAGGTTTATTGGCCAAGTAGTTCGCAAAAATAAAGCTCAAAAACAAAAAAACACACAAGGAATTTGGTTTCTCGGTGCGGTTTGTGTCTCTCTGTATGCTGACCAATATACACATAACTGAGCTGTTTTACCATATACATAATATACAATTATACATAATATAACAGTTTTCACAAGTTCATATAGAAACACAACACTATTTAAGGTGGAATGGCAAGTCTTGAATAGGCAAGATGGAGTACTGAGATAATCTCCATCTTAATCCTCCCACAATCAGTTGTCAGTATCTCCCTTCCTTTTACCGTCAGATTACAGATTGTTTTATTGTACCCAAATCAATGGTAGAAGATCACGAGCCTGTTAAGGAGTCTTAATCTTAATGCTTGAAGTCGACTCCTTTATTCATGCCCCTCCGGTGTTTTCCCCCGCTGTAGTTCAGAAGATACCGTGAGCTGATTGATTTGGGCAGTTCCAGACATACTAGAAACCGTTCTGAAGAGGTCTGTGTTGTTTGCTAAAAATAGAGGGGGGTCAGAATAAAGGAGTGGACTATCTAGCATTAAGACTCCCTAGAGTCTTTTCGTCCTGACCCGCCAGAACCTGCCTGGCTGATTCCGAACTCCTCATCACCTAACTATTTCCATCACCCCCCCTCACTCCGTTTGCCAAAAGCTATATTGTACTGTTTAATGTAAGTGTCAGTGGAATCAGATTTTTTTTGTCCAAAAGTTCATTTTGGTCTTATTTATTACATATATTTACAACACATGAAAATGGACTTTTGATTATTTCAACCCTGAACAACTGAATATGAGGTATGTTTCTTGAATATTAATATATTGTCACATACTGACCCCATGCTAGGGCCTGCATTGTAACTGCACATGGAAGTTTCAGTTTGGTATCTAGTTTTTATTTTACAACTTTTTTATACTACCTTATGTAATGTATATTCATTTTGTTTCACTGGAAATTAAAATCAGTGCTGGTCAAATAAGAAATGCAGAACACACAATTGAATATGCCTTGCATTAGTCCTTGAAAGTCAATATAGCCTGTACCCATGGCCTCCAACCTGCAAATTCGAAATGCAGGGAAGAACATAATGATGGCTATCACTGCAGCTACTGAGATTTAATCACGTTCATTCACCAGAGCAGCCCTCACCTGCACGAGAAACAAGAAAGAAAACATTTTCATGCATTACTTGACAAACATTCCGTGTCCCTCTATAATCTATCTAATCTAATCTATCTATCTGCAGTGGTGATGAAAAAGCATGCATTTCCCCTTCATGATTTTTTTATTTGCCAATGTTTGGTCTCTCTTAAGATGTTTTTACTCAGATCATCAAACATGACTTATTTAAATATTTTAAATTAATCTAAATTTTAAATATTAGTCCAAAGACACACAAGTAAGTTAAACACAAACACAGTTTTTATAAATTAAGCTTCTTATTAAGGGAAAAAATATATCCAAACCTACATGGCCCCCTGTGGTGATGACAGTGGTTTTGGTCCCTTAAACGTAATAACTCTGATTGAGCCTCCGCTTAGCAGCACAACTGCAATCAAACTTTTGGTCAGTAATTTGCAATGGAGTCCTGTCGGCAGCGCTGTGGAGGGAATTTTGGCCCACTCGTCCTTTTGCTGTAATTCGAGCCACACTGGAGGGTTTTTCAAAGCAATGAAACCACGCCTATTTTAATGTCATTGCCCCAGAATCTCAATTTAGGATTAATTCAGGTCAGGACTTTTGACTAGCTGCCTGCTCCAAAACTATTTTTTTCTTCACATGAGGAACTTTGTTTTTAGTCAGCCATTCAGAGAAGGTGGACTTGTTGGTGTGTTTTGGATCATTTGTCCTGCTGCAGAACCCAAGTTCATTTAAGTAAGGCTGAGGTAGATGAGAGATGCAGGGTATATACAGGACATTATGTATATATATATATATATATTATATATATATATATTTGTTATAAATAGATTCTTCAGATATTCTTATCAATATATATATATAGTCAGATTCTCACATGTGATGACTGTTGTATTTTTAATTTATCCATGGTCTAGATCATCGTTTAGATGATTCATCGTTTGACATGATTTCTGATGAGATGTGCTGACTCAACCAGGTCTATTTACTGATGGATCAGCCAATGTTGGCTGTTCAGTAGCCTGATGACTCAGGGGAAGAAATTATTTTTCTTGATGGCTGGTTCTTGATGTCACGAACAGAATGTCCTTCAGGATCTTTTAGTAGACAGTGGAATTCATGTTCCATTTGTCACAGCAAAGTCTTCCAGGTCACTGAAGGCAGCAGAACACCCCCAGACCATTACACTAACACCACCCATAACCGTATTTTACTGTAGGTATGATGACGTTCTTTTTGCTAAAATGCGGTGTTTCTTTTTTTTATGCCTGATGTACGGGACACACACCTTCTAAAATTTCAACTTTGTCTCGTCATTCCTACAGAATATGTTTTCCTGTTCAAAATTGAGACGAGCCTTAGATATTGTTTTTTACTCAGCAGTGGTTTTTCATCTGGGCACCTTATGTCCATGCTGCCAGGCCAATTTTTTTTTAGTCTTTGTCTTTAAGGTGGAGTCATGAAAGCTGACCTTAACTGAGGCGAGTGAGGCCTGCTGTTTTGGGGGTGTTTCGTGAGCTCTTGGATGAGTCGTCCGCTGCGCTCTTAGGGGCAAGTTTGGTGGGCCGGCCTCACTCCTGGGAAGGTTCAAACTACTGTTTTCACGTTTTCAAAACATTTTTTGGATAACTTTCTCTCACTGTGTGGTTCGCTGGAGTCCCAAATCTTTAGAATGGATTTATAACCTTTCACCTCTCAATGATTGGAAGGTTTTTGGCTTAAAATCCAAACGATACATGGCCCTGTTCAGTCTTTCCTTATACACGGATCAGTTGTCCTGTCCCCTGTGCAGAAAACCAGCCCCAAAGCATCATGTCTCCACCCCCATCGCTTCCACAGTAGGTATGGTGTTTTTGGGATGCAACGTAGCATTCTTCTTCCTCCAACGCAACGAGTTGAGTTTTAAGAAAATAGTTCTATTTTGGGTTTCCTCAGACTCCACATGATATTCTCCCAATCCTCTTCTGGTTCATCCATATGCCCTATGGCAACTTCAGACGGGCCCTGGAACATGTACTCGGCTTAAGGCAGGGGGGAGTGAGTCCCTCTCGGCGTGTGTGTTACTGATGTAATCCTTGGTTACTTTGGTCCCAGTTCTCTGCAGATCATTCATCAGGCCCCTCCGTGTAGTTCTGGGATTTTTGCTCACCATGATCTCAAGATCATTTTGACCCCACGGGATGAGATATCTTATGTGGGGCCCCAGAATCGTGAGGGACATTATCAATGGTCTTTTTAATGTCTTCAATTTTTCTTACCGTTGCCCCCACAGGGTGATAGGGTAAGTGTGTTATTCACACCAGCCTGCTGCCTATTGCATATTCACTCTTCCCAGCCTGGTGCAGTGTCTACAGTTTTGACTGTTTTTGAGGCTGTGGACAGGTGTCTTTTATACAGGTAACAAGGTCAAACAGGTGTCTCATTCATACAGTAACGAGTAGAGGACAGAAGATGCTTCTTAAGAAGAAGTTACAGATCTGTGAGAGCCCAAGAGATCCTGCTTTTTGTGTTATTTGACCAAATACTTATTCTCCACAATAATTTACAATATATATCTTCTTTAAAAATACTACAATGTGATTTCCTGGATTTTTTTTTTCACCATTTTGTCTCTTATAGTTGAAGTGTACCTATGAGAAAATTACAGACCTTTCTCATCTTTCTAAGTAAGAGAATTGAATCAGTGGCTGAATTTAAATATTTTTTGCCCTAAAAACATTGTGTGAAGATTAAATAAATTGTGTGTAGTATATATATAATGCTGTATTGTACTGTTTTTATCCTAAAAGCTGTATGTAGATTCACAATCAACTTATTGTAATGTTAATGTAAATACCATTATGCTCTTGCACATGTGTAATTACATAAATCAACCAATTAAACACACACAACTAGAACAAATATAGACACAATGTATATGAAAAACTAAAATCATTATTTTATACTTTCTGCAATGAACTTTAAACTGTAAGCTGGTGTACAATACCAGACAGAGACGAAGCTTGTAACCTGCAGCAGCAGTAAGAACACCACAGTGGGGGGGGGGGGGGGGATTTTGTACTGTACGAAGGAGAGGAAAGTATTTTAATGTAAATCTGATATTGGGCAGGAAATAAGACAATTATCTCCGGACTTGAGTGAATACACATTAACCTTACACAGAAGCCATCACAAAATGCAGGTATACTGAAGACAAGTCGATCGTCGTATGGAATATCAACGGCCAGTCACAAATACCAAGTATCACTACCCACAAGCCAGTTATTATTTGAACAGTCTGTGGGGGGGACAAACAGGTAGATCGTTTAGACTGGATAATGATACAGGAAGATCATATTTTCAGTACATTATCAAATGAGTCACTTCACAAGGAACTACTTAACTAAATTAGTTTTATACTTTATTTAATAAAATAGACTTTTAATAAGTTTAGAATAAAAAAAATGTGATTTTAAATGTTAAAGAGAAAAATAATGGCCTTAATACTTGAACCCCGTGGATCTCCTTCAGGAAAATTTCCCATAAAACAAAAAACAAACCCTGCAGGTTCTATTAAATAATATCTACAACCAATCCAAACCTACCCTGTTATACAATAATAAGTAAACCTCATTAAATAAAAGATTTGTTTTTTTTTTTGAAAATAACTATTTATTAATAATATACAGTGTAACAGCATGTGATGTGTCTGTCTGTGGGGTCTCCCTGAAGATCGTTTTGTCTGCTGAACAAGATTGTTTTGTGTACAGTGAATGTGTAATTTAAGAATGGGAATCTCATTTCTTTGGCTTCAAAATTCTTAGCGTAAATCAAATTTTGATAGGACAGGCCAATGTCTCCAATGTCCCCATGATCCCATGTCTGTATACGCCACTCCAGAATCGTGTATGACTTATTTTAATGAGGTGCAGTCGAGATGTCTGAAAGACTATCCCGAAATCTTCGTCTCTGTTTGTCCAGCCGCGTACAGAGATTCTTTGGAATTCTCTGACTCTGTGGTTGTAGATGAATGATCATCTTCTTTCTCCATTCTTTGAGTGTCTGATTGAGAAATGGTCCTCTTGAATTGCTGGCTCTAATTGGCCACTGACAGTCTTTAACCAGAGTGGTGACCCATGTCTTTCTTACATCTGAGAAACCTCCAACCTCTCGGGAGCGCTCTTCTACCCAGTCATTTGATTCTGACTTCCTAATTAACCTAATTAGGCGGTGAGATTCCACCATGTGTGTTTGTTAGGCATGAAGGAGCTTTACTTTTGTTTTTGCATGTCCAAACATTTTACAACATATATAGATAAATATATATATGATGTATCATATATATAGCTTCTATCCAGTGTCTATATATGTTCATGTTTGAGAAATGGTCCTCTGAATTGCTGAGCTCTATATTCCACTGTACAGTCTATTAACCATGAGTGGTGACCCCTGTATAGTTCTGTAAGTTCTGAGAAACTCCACAGCAGAAACAAAAGCCTGGTAAAGCTCCTTCATGCTAACAAACACACCTGGTGGAACATCTCACCGCTAATTAGGTTAATTAGAAGCAGATTAGTCACATGACTGGGTATGAAGAGCCTCCCTGAGAGGTGGAGTTTCTCAGATGTTAAGAAGGACAGGGGTCACCACTCTGTAAAGACTGTAGTGGCAATTAGAGCAGCAATTCAAGAGGACCATTTCTCAACATGCAACACTAAAGAACTTGGAGATGATCATCATCTACACCACAGAGTCAGAGAATCCAAAGAATCTCTGTACGCTTGGGACAAAACCAGAACGAGTTTTGGATAGTCTTTCAGACTCTCGAACTGCACCTCATTAAAAAGCATACACGATTCTGGAGTGGAGTAACCGCATGGGATCAGGACCATTGGAGACATTGGCCTGTCCTATCAAATTTGATTACGCTAAGAATTTTGAAGCCAAAGAAATGAGATTCCCATCTTAAATTACATTCTGTACACAAAACAATCTGTTCAGCAGACAAAACGATCTTCAGGGAGACCCACAGCAGACACATCACATGCTGTTACACTGTATTATTATAATAATAGTTATTTTCAAACAAATCTTTTATTTTAATGAGGTTTACTTATTATTGTTAACAGGTAGGTTTGGATTGGTGTAGATTATATTTAATGAACCTGCAGGTTTTGTTTTTTGTTTTATTGGGAAATTTCCTGAGGAGTCCCACTGGGTTCAAGTTTAAGGCCATTATTTTTCTCTTTAACATTTAAAATCACATTTTTTTTATTCTAACTTATTAAAAGTCTTTTTTATTAAATAAGTATAAACTAATTTAGTTAAGTTCCTGTGAAGTGACTCATTTGATATGTACTGAAAATATGATCTTCCTGTATCATATCAGTCTAACGTCTACCTGTTTGTCCCCCCACAGACTGTTCAAATAATAACTGGCTTGTTGGTAGTGATACTTGGTATTGTGCTGGCCGTTGATATTCCATACGACGATCGACTTGTCTTCAGTATACCTGCATTTGTGATGGCTTCTGTGGTAAGGTTAATGTGTATTCACTCAGTCGGAGATAATTGTTTATTTCCTGCCCAATATCAGTTTACATTAAAATACTTTCCTCTCCTTCAGTACATCCCCACTGGTGTTCTTACTGCTGCTGCAGGTTACAAGCTTCGTCTCTGTCTGGTATGTACACCAGCTACAGTTTAAAGTTCATTGCAGAAAGTATAAAATAATGATTTTAGTTTTTCATATACATTGTGTCTATATTTGTTCTAGTTGTGTGTGTTTTAATTGGTTTATTATGTAATTACACATGTGCAAGAGCATAATGGTATTTACATTCATACAATAAAGTTGATTGTTAATCTACATACAGCTTTTAGGATAAAACAGTACAATACAGCATTATATATATATACACAAACACACAATGGGGCAAAAAATATTTAATCAGCCACTGATTCAATTCTCTTACTTAGAAAGATGAGAAAGGTCTGTAATTTTCTTCATAGGTACACTTCAACTATAAGAGACAAAATGGAAAAAAAAAATCCAGGAAATCACATTGTAGTATTTTTAAAGAATTTATTTGTAAATTATTGTGGAGAATAAGTATTTGGTCAATAACAAACAAGCAGGATCTCTGGCTCTCACAGATCTGTAACTTCTTCTTTAAGAAGCTCTTCTGTCCTCTACTCGTTACTGTTATGAATGACACCTGTTTGACCTTGTTACCTGTATAAAAGACACCTGTCCACAGCCTCAAACAGTCAAAACTGTAGACCTGCACCAGGCTGGGAAGAGTGAATATGCAATAGGCAGCAGGCTGGTGTGAATAACACACTTACCCTATCACCCTGTGGGGGCAACTGTAAGAAAATTGAAGACATACAAGACCATTGATAATGTCCCTCGATCTGGGGCCCCACATAAGATCTCATCCCGTGGGGTCAAAATGATCTTGAGATCATGGTGAGCAAAAATCCCAGAACTACACGGAGGGGCCTGATGAATGATCTGCAGAGAACTGGGACCAAAGTAACCAAGGCTACCATCAGTAACACACACGCCGAGAGGGACTCACTCCCCCTGCCTAAGCCAGTACATGTCCAGGCCCGTCTGAAGTTTGCCATAGGGCATATGGATGAACCAGAAGAGGATTGGGAGAATATCATGTGGTCTGAGGAAACCAAAATAGAACTTTTTCTTAAAACTCAACTCGTTGCGTTTGGAGGAAGAAGAATGCTAAGTTGCATCCCAAAAACACCATACCTACTGTGAAGCATGGGGGTGGAGACATGATGCTTTGGGGCTGTTTTTCTGCACAGGGGACAGGACAACTGATCCGTGTTAAGGAAAGACTGAACAGGGCCATGTATCGTTGGATTTTAAGCCAAAACCTTCCAATCATTGAGAGGTGAAAGGTTATAAATCCATTTCTAAAGATTTGGGACTCCAGCGAACCACAGTGAGAGACATTATCCAAAAAATGTTGAAAACGTGGAACAGTAGTGAACCTTCCCAGGAGTGGCCGGCCAACCAAACTTGCCCCAAGAGCGCAGCGACGACTCATCCAAGAGCTCACGAAACACCCCAAAACAGCAGGCCTCACTCGCCTCAGTTAAGGTCAGCTTTCATGACTCCACCTTAAGACAAAGACTGAAAATGGCCTGCATGGCAGAGTGCCCAGATGAAAACCACTGCTGAGTAAAAACAATATCTAAGGCTCGTCTCAATTTTGCCAGGAAACATATTCTGTGGACTGACGAGACAAAGTTGAAATTTTTAGAAGGTGTGTGTCCCGTTACATCAGGCATAAAAAAGAAACACCGCATTTTAGCAAAAGAACGTCATACCTACAGTAAAATACGGTGGTGGTGTTAGTGTAATGGTCTGGGGGTGTTCTGCTGCTTCAGGACCTGGAAGACTTGCTGTGACAAATGGAACCATGAATTCCACTGTCTACTAAAAGATCCTGAAGGACCATCTGTTCGTGACATCAAGAACCAGCCATCAAGAAAATAATTTCTTCCCCTGAGTCATCAGGCTACTGAACAGCCAACATTGCTGATCCATCAGTAAATAGACCTGGTTCAGCACATCTCATCAGAATCATCTAAACGATGATCTCCATGGACAGTCATCACTCTGCTTATATATATATTGATAGAATATTGAGATATATATATATATATATATATATATATATATATATATATAATGTCCTGTATATACCCTGCATCTCTCATCTACCTCAGCCTTACTTAAATGAACTTGGGTTCTGCAGCAGGACAATGATCCAAAACACACCAACAAGTCCACCTCTGAATGGCTGACTAAAAACAAAGTGAAGAAAAAAAGTTTGGAGCAGCCTAGTCAAAGTCCTGACCTGAATCCTATTGAGATGCTGTGGCATGACATTAAATAGGCGGTTCATGCTTGAAAACCCTCCAGTGTGGCTGAATTACAGCAAAGACGAGTGGGCCAAAATTCCTCCACAGCGCTGCGACAGACTCATTGCAAATTACTGCAAAAGTTTGATTGCAGTTGTTGCTGCTAAGGGAGGCTCAATCAGTTATTACGTTTAAGGGACAAACACTGTCTCACACAGGGCCATGTAGGTTTGGATTATTTTTCTCCCTTAATAAGAAGCTTAATTTAAAAACTGTGTTTTGTGTTTACTTGTGTTGTCTTTGACTAATATTTAAATTTAGATTAATTTAAATATTTAAATAATTCATGTTTGATGATCTGAAACATTTAAGAGAGACAAACATGCAAAAAAAAAAATCATGAAGGGGAAATGCTGTTTTCATACCACTGCAGATAGATAGATAGATAGATAGATATAGAGGGACTGTTGTCAAGTAATTGCATGAAAATGTTTCTTTCTTGTTTCTCGTGCAGGTGAGGGCTGCTCTGGTGATGAACGTGATTAACTCAGTAGCTGCAGTGATAGCCATCATTATGTTTTCCCTGCATTTCGAATTTGCAGGTTGGAGGCCCTGGGTAAGGCTATTTGACTTTCAAGACATGCAGCATATTCAATTGTGTGTTGCTTTCTTTCTTTTGACCAGCACTGATTTAATTTCCAGTGACAAATGAATATACATTACATAAGGTATATAAAAAGTGAAATAAAAACTAGTTACCAAAACTGAACTTCATGTGCAGTACAATGCAGGCCCAGCATGGGGTCAGTATGTGACATATATTAATATTCAAGAAACATACCTCATATCAGTGTTCAGGGTTTGAATATCAAAGTCATTTTCATGTGTGTAAATTATGTAATAAATGGACCAAAATGACTTTGGACCAAAAATCTGATTCCATTGACTTACATTAACAGTACAATATAGCTTTGGCAACTGGGAGTGGGGGTGATGGAAATAGTTAGGGATGAGGAGTCGAATCAGCCAGCAGGTCTGGCGGTCAGGACGAAAGACTCTAGGAGTCTTAATGCTAGTAGTCCACTCCTTTATTCTGCCCCCTCTATTTTTGCCAACAACACAGACTCTTCAGAACGGTTTCTATATGTCTGGAACTGCAATCAACAGCTCGGTATCTTCTGAATACAGAGGGGGAAAACACGGAGGGGCAGAATAAAGGAGTCGACTTCAAGCATTAAGACTCCTTAACAGCTCGTGATCTTCTCCATGATTTGGGTACAATAAACAATCTGTATCTGAGGTACAAGGAAGGAGATCTGACACTGATGTGGGAGGATTAAGATGAGATTATCTCAGTACTCCATCTTCCTATTCAAACTTCCATTCCACCTTAAATAGTGTTGTGTTTCTATATGAACTGTGAACTGTATATTATGTATATTGTATATTATGTATATGGTGAACAGTCAGTTATGTGTATATTGGTTCAGTACTAGAGAGACACAAACCGCCGAAACCAAATTCCTTGTGTGTGCTGACTTACTTGGCCAATAAACCTTATCCTGATTCTGATATGGAGCATGAACAGGTTTGAGAGATGAATGAAGGGTAGTTGAGAAAGAATGCCAGTCTATCATCTAGTGCTTTTGTAATTCGGGGTCTGTGGGGCCTTATTTGGGGTTTTTAACTATGGGGTTCTCAGATGGTTTTTAAACTGCTGAGTTTTGAACCAGATTGTGATGAAATTCTATTTATTAATATTAATATTCTTTTTTAGGGCCGAGAAAGTGGCATTGTCGCAACACTGTTGATTATTTCCATAATTCAGTTCATCATCTCCATCTGTGTCTCGTCATTTGCTGGTAGAGCCTCTTGGAGCACTGGACCTTATGTGAGTATTTAGTACTGAGTAATTAGTATAATACCTGATTTTGTTGAGGTATTATTATTTATACTGTCCTCCATTTGCCTCCATTTGACCAGGACTTAAACATGTACTGTCAATGATAATGGTTTACACATATTTGATATCTACTGTAATGACTCTCCCTGTATATAAACTGAGCTCACTGGACCAAAAAGAGAGTCACCTTGTGTGTTTAAGGTGATAGTAAATTGATGGTGCTGGAGGATGATAAGTCTACAGTAAATCCCTGTGGATTGTGAGTGACGGGATCCATAAATTGGGAAGAGGTGCTGTAGTGCAGGGAATGTCTCTTCCATGTGTGGAAAATGTCTTCAGAGCAGATGTTAATGATTGGCTGAGAGGAGTGACTGCATGTGGGCGTGGCCAAAGACCATAGTTTGAAGGAAGTAGCTGAATCTGCAGGTGTATGGAAGCGTATGGCCATACGTGTCTACCAGCAGTGCCTACAATCCCAGTCTACAGGGTATTCTCCTTGGAATTGTTCCAGGGAAGGTATCCACCAAATCTGGGACAACTGACCAATTCTTTGATGTAAGAGTGTCTGAACATTGATGTGGTTACATTCAGAAACTTTCCCAGTACATGCTAAAGCCAATCCCAGCTGTTACTGGTGCTGGTGGAGGTGTTACGTCTCCGGTATGTTTCCGTCGCAGGTGACTCGTTTTTTGTCCGGTCAGCTCAGTACAGAAACCAGACGTGTGGACTCGAGTCACATGACTTGGACTCGAGTCCGACTCGAGTCACTAAACTGATGACTTGTGACTTGACTCGACAACATTACTAAAGACTTGCGACTTGACTTAGACTTTACCTTTACTGACTTGGACTTGGAATCGGACTTGAGCTTTAAGACTCGAAAAGACTTGACAAACCTACTTTAACATAATGAATAAGTAAAACTGAATCACGTAACTGGATCATTTTATATTAAATGGCGCTGTAACGCTAGGGAGCTGAGCCGCTCAGCCCAAATGATCCGTAACCTAGCAACAAGTAAAGCCGTAACCGTACAGCCAATCACGGGAAGCTTTGAGGGGGGCGCCAGTGTTGAATTTGTGCGGAGAAGACGAGTAACATGATCCCAAAAATAATCCTGTTCAACTACAAAGATTATAATGTAGTAAATAAAAGAAGAACTGCGGTATGCAAGACATGTGGAGTCAAGATCACAGATGGAGGTGCAACCACTTCAAACTCGACATTTGAGGCTGCACAAAGAACAGTAAGTCTGTGCTGTGTATATTTCACGTATAGCAGTTAGCAGTTAGCAAGCTAGCAAACGTAGCGACATAATAATAAACAACAGCGA
Organism: Prochilodus magdalenae; assembly: GCA_024036415.1. Taxonomy (NCBI): domain Eukaryota; kingdom Metazoa; phylum Chordata; class Actinopteri; order Characiformes; family Prochilodontidae; genus Prochilodus; species Prochilodus magdalenae. Next base: position 61,568 of record JAMWET010003212.1, on the reverse strand, counting down.
ATGTAAACAAAGCTGTTGTCCTCTGCTCGTCCCTCTCTCACACCGTTCACTGTGAGAGATTTTACTGAAAATTAAAGTGTTTAGGAACCACAGCATCTCAGCCACGACGTGGTGAATTAGCATAGAGCAGAAAAGTGTCAAACACAGCAGTTCACACATGCTGTTATATATATATATATATATATCGTCGCTGTCCAAGGAAAAACAAGTATCTCCAAAATGGCAACTTTACAAGAGAGGCCAAAAACCTCATTCAATTTTAATGCAAGTCAATGGAACCAGACGTTTTTCTAAGCAATTTTGGGCCATTTCTGTTGGTCTATTCATCATGTAGATCTCACAGTGTAAACGACTGCCGCTGTTTTCAAATTATGCATAAAAGTCAAAATGGACAAAAAAATGGAGATACATGTTTTTCATTGGACGGCGACGATATATATATTACAGGTCCATACATTAACGCTTATGGGTTTAGAATGTGATGTCATTAAAAATTCCTGTAGGTGGAATGTGTTCTACTACTTCATTATAGTGTGGTGTTCCTCAACCTTGGCCTTCGAGGCCCACTGCCTTGCACATTTTAGTGTTTTTTTCTGCTTCTTTGCACCTATTTTAACTCAGTAATGGGCTGGCTATGAGGTGATTAGTTGGATCAGATGTGTTGGAAGAAGGGAAAACAATAAAAAAAAGTGCAGGGCAGTGGGCCTCCAGGGCCAGGGTTGAGAAACAATGATGTAGTGTACTTTGTTAGCCTGTTTACAGAAATTTATAGCATACTGAAACAGCTCATATGATATCATGAATCATATGATATTCTTGTCCTTTCCTAATTTTTTTTAATCCATAAACCTTGACTTTTTGTTGCTGTAAACTGTGGTATAATGTCACATTCATTTTTCCATACTGCGTTTAGTACATATCTATTAGAGATTACAGTAAGTACTTTGTTTACTGCACAGTACTTTGCAGGTTATTTAATCCTCAAATTATTTAATTAACGATTTGCACTACTTGTTCCTGTTAAGTAAAATAGCACTTTGTTGTTTGAACTGTTTTAGATGATGCAAGTTGTTTTTGTTATACTAAATACAAACTTTAAAAACATTTATGATTATGTCAGTTTAATATACTATGAATCAGCTGCATCAGTTATGTGAAATATTGAAATGACATCTGGTGACTTGACTAGGACTCGAAGTTTAAGACTTGGGACTTGACTTGAGACTTGCTTGTATTGACTTGGGACTTGACTTGAGACTCGCTTGTATTGACTTGGGACTTGACTCGTGACTTGATTGTTAAGACTTTAGACTTACTTGTTACTTGCAACTTAGTGACTTGTTCCCATGTCTGACAGAAACTCACCCAGTATATGAACTATGAAGCTTATGAAGCTCTCTGTATGTCTCTAGGTAAATATCACTGTGGTTACAAACGCAGAAGGAGGAGATAAGTGGTAAGTCCATTCCCTGTTCACCACAATGGAGAGGTAACTAAGCTGGCGGGAACAGAGTTTGTGAATTTTACCACCTATAGCTTTTATAACATGTACATATTCTGTATGTTACAGTACCCACTGACTACTACCAACAGCACCACCATGAACAGCCTACCGACGGAAAATCCTCCACCGTACAGCGAGATAAAAGGCTCTCCAGATTACTGAGACTACACAATGGACTACACGTGTACTGCCCTGTGGAGCCGTACTGCACTGTGTATGTTACGTTTAGCTACATTATACATGACGTACTGCTGATTATCTTCCTGGACTTCATTCTTCATCATGCAGCAGTATCAGATCATGTTAGTTGCCTGTAAAGCCACCTGCAGCACCGAACCTACGGTGAGCATTAGCATTCATGACGAGCATTTCTGAGATGCATCATAATACCCACTGGATTCTACATGAAAGATGTTTTAATGAATTTACTGAGGGGTCATTTTGAGGTTTCTTCTTTCACTGACCTCCAGGACATAACCATGTATTCTTAATTAACATAGTTTCAGTGTTGGGTATCAGCTGTAATGACGCTGTATACTGACTCGCCCTCCAAACACTATGAAGCTCATTCAACTCTCTGTATCATGTGAAGGTGAATATCATGGTGGTTACAGACCAAAGCTCAGGGGTCAAGCCAGTTCCTGTTCACAACAACCAACAGGTAACAAGAGGCTGTCAGCTGACTGTCTTTCCCCCTTCCCCCCACTGGCCTCTGCTCACATAGCGCTAAATGTTCCAGGGCAAATTTTCCTTTATGGTGATTTATAAATTTGTCAGGGTTTTTGGGAAGTCCACCAGCCGTCTCCGAGATAAAAGCCTAACCAGATCACGGAGACGTCAAACTCTCCAGAGGAAACATCGTAATAGGACTGTCTCTGCACTGCCACTGTCTAACTATATAGCTTGTGGATGTTACATTTCACATTATAGATGATATACGACTGATTCATCTTCTTGCCTTTACTTCTCACGCTGCCATGTTTTTCTGTTGTTACACTCTTTTTAAGAAATAAGTTTTACATTTATTAAGTATTAGGTTTGTTTAGTATTACATTTAAGGCAGACTGCTTAGACGCAAGAATGTTTTAACGGTGTAACTGAAATCCCTTTATGCTCTATTGGTTTTAATAAATCAGTATTTGATTGGCAGGTCTGTGTGCAAAATATTGGTTGATTGTGTTTTTCATCATTTGGATACACAGCGAGTTACTGCTGTCCATCCTCCAATAGCCATCAGTCATTTAGTGGCTATTTTATTAGAGTAGAGATCCAAACTACTGTGAAGACCACCCAGCACGATAAAAAGTCCACTACAATGTACATAGCACAAGTATGTGTTGTTTCTGTTTCCATACCTTCAAGAAAATTATAATCTCTACTTTTATTTCTATTATATTTTTACCTGAGAGTGTAAATTATTTACTTATATTAAGCAAGCTGAAGTACTACTGTAGTAAAATGTGCTTGTAATTATTTCGATAGTAATTTATATATTAAACAATAGTGTGCTTGTAATGTACTTGCTGATGTTAAAGTTCATTTCTAGTACAGTAAAATATACTTCTATATTTTTACCTGGGAAAATACTAACACAATGACAAAGTTAATTAAAAAGTAGGTTTAACTGTAATGACAAACAAACGTGATGTGACGCACGCTGAGCTAAAGGCAGAACAAGGCTTTATTAGCAGGTTAGCGGTTGTTATGAGTCTAGGCCAAATCAAGAACCAAATCAGATGGGAGAACCAGGAGAGAGAGAGTCAGAAGATAGAGAAGCTAGAGGAGATAAACAGGGAAAGCAAGGGAGAACGCTCAGTATGTGTGTGTGTCTGAGGGGGTTATAAGCTAGTGGTGAAATGAGATGCAGTTGTGTGATAATCAATCTTTAAGCCAGGGTGGGCAAGAGAATGATAGGAGATTGGACAGTTCGGGACATGTGACCGTGACATCATCAGGTAATGAACTCTGGGACATTGAGTTTGGGAGATCAAAGGGGTCAGGGAATCCCAGAGAGAGAGAGGGAAAACATGCCTGACTTTTAACAGAAGTTAATGTAAGGAGGTTTTATTCCGACTGACTCAACCGAGCAATTCTTTTTGTTCAATCTTGAATCATTCACAGGATATGAAGATCAATAAGGTTTTCAAATGAAATAGAAAGATGAAAATCAGCAAACATGGAGAATTTCTTTTTCTATCAGTGATGTATAATATCATAAACTGTTTCTCTATTATGTTCTTTCTTTCTTGTGATACATATTTAGTATTTAATAAACATCAGTAATGTAGTGAAACCTCTGGTTACTGTGTGGAGTGTGACTACCAGCAGGAATTCTGAGAACCGCCCCCTTAAACCCCACACCACCCCCACCCCCACCACACGAACAAAATTACATAATCACACTACATGCTTTCTATGGAAAACAGAGCGAATGCCATTCCTTAGCCGATGTGCAGTAACTAGCGAGCTGCCCTGGTAATTTGATATTTCATGCAGCCCATGAAGTCATTTCACAGGAATCTGCAAAGTGAAACTAAACATTAATCCTAGAGAACATCAGCCCTGAGCCCAGGACCCATAACAGGAAGCACCGCAGTGCACAGACCAGCTGCACTACACGAAGAAAGCAGCAGCTCTCCGTATCAGGTACCCAACTAATAATACTTATATAGATCATAAATCTATTTCAGGTTTATACTGCCGGTGTTGTTATAGCTAATGGTAGATCTTTGTGTTTAGTGTGTGTAAGTTACTTTGCTCTTTTCTAGTGTTTCATATTAAATCAAACTGCTCATGTACGGTAGCTGACAATTTCCAGTGGGACGTGACATGGGTTCCTGTATGTACGTCATGTTTACTGTTCATGTTTTATTCTGATCATGTTTTCCATGATCACTCCCTTCTTTAGTGAGGCACCAATAGGAGTTCCAGTTCTTTCAGGTCCAGTCTGCCTATATAGATGTCCGGGTCTGAGATCTCTAATGCGTCAGTTGAGGTTCTCTTTCCCTTGTTGTTTGAACAGAACATAGCTAATGTTAGCACTGACTGGTTCTTTGCGGATACCCTTGACAGGGTGGAATTGACGTGAGACGAGGGATTACTAATTATTTGTCCACAAATTCATTTCTGCTGTAATAACAGCGCCTCAGTATATAAACACACGTCAGAGTGCAGTACTATAAGAACAGCAGGCTGCAGTTCTCCATTCCTTGTTCCTTCCATTCCTTGCTATAAAGCAGGATGTGCCGCTGCATGTCATTCGCTTGATGTCATTCTGTGCACATTTCCTCACTACTGGATTCAGGAAATGTGCAATCGAGTGGAGACTCTACGGGTAAACGGTGTACTGTCACCAAGTTATGTACACAGGAGCACAACGCCGCTGGGCAATTAAGAAAGTTTGTGTGGTAACAGGACAAAGACCCCTGGACCTGTTCTTCCCTTTACTCCTTTTATTTCTGGTTGTGATGCCAGTATGAGGCTCTGCATTCGATCATCTTACAGGAGGACAACTGTGAAACTTCCTTTCTATGATCGAGTATTTCACAGACTAAGTAGTTGGAATACCATATGGGGGAAATATGGGGCTCTAAACACCTGTAGGGTGTGAGTGATGGGATCCACAGATTGGGAAGAGGTGCTACAGTGCAGGGAATGTTTCGTTCCATGTGTGGAAAATGGCTCCAGAGCAGTTTTTTTGATTGGCTAAAAGGAGTGACTGCATGTGGGCATGGCCAAAGGCCATAGTGTGAAGCAAGTAGCTGAATTCGCAGGTGTATGGAAGAGTACGGTCATACGGGTCTACCAGCAGTGAGAAAATCCTAGACTACAGGGAATTCTCCTCAGCATTGTAAAAGAGAAGGCATCCACCAAATCTGGACCAACTGACCCATTCTTTGATGTGGGAGTGTCTGAACATCGATGTGGCCTCCATCCAGAAACTTGGCCAGTACATGCCCAAACCAGTGACAGCTGTTATTGGTGCTGGTTGAGGCGTTACAGGGTATTGGGTACGTTCAGTCACAGGGGACCAGTCAATCTCCCTACAATTTCAAGTCAGACGCCAGACTAGAGTTAAGCTATGCATTTCTCCAGAGCTCACTGTGATACCACCATTCCTCACCCTCACATTCGTCCCTGGGTTCAATTTTCACTTTACATAAAAGTGTGGGCTGGTCTGGTTCAGCAGTCGTAGATTTGTTTGCACCACATGATCATGTTCTTACATGTGTTAACGTCATGTAGTCCTGTGTGATGCAGCCATCTGCCAATGGTGCTGCACCTACAGGATGACTCCTTACCTGCAGTGATTCCAATCCACATATTCCATTTTACCTTTGATTTAATTCATTGCAGTAGCTTATGTAGCTTCCAGCAGAAGACGACAGCGACTCCAACCCAACTAAACTAACCCTTTTAATAAGTTTATAAGTATAGCTTATAGCTGCTGTAATAAGTTTATAAGTATAGCTTACAGCTGCTCTAATAAGTTTATGAGGTATAGTTTATAGCTCCTGTAATAAGTTTATAAGGTGTAGCTTATAGCTGCTGTAATAAGTTTATAAGGTATACCTTATTGCTGCTCTAATTAGTTTATATGTATAGCTTATAGCTGCTCTAATAAGTTTATAAGGATTCCCTTCTAGCTGCTCTGATAAGTTTATAAGGTATAGCTTATAGCTGCTCTAATAAGTTTATAAGGATTCCCTTCTAGCTGCTCTGATAAGTTTATAAGGTATAGCTTATAGCTGCTGTAAAAAGTTTATAAGGTATAGCTTATAGCAGCACTAATAAGTTTATAAGGTATAGCTTATAGCTGATCTAATATGTTTATAAGGTAGAGCTTATAGCTGCTGTAATAAGTTTATAAGTATACCTTATTGCTGCTCTAATAAGTTTATAAGTATAGCTTATAGCTGCTCTAATAAGTTTATAAGGTATAGCTAATAGCTGCTGTAAAAAGTTTATAACGTATAGCTTATAGCTGATCTAATATGTTTATAAGGTAGAGCTTATAGCTGCTGTAATAAGTTTATAAGTATACCTTATTGCTGCTCTAATAAGTTTATAAGTATAGCTTATAGCTGCTCTAATAAGTTTATAAGGTATAGCTAATAGCTGCTGTAAAAAGTTTATAACGTATAGCTTACAGCTGCTCTAATAAGTTTATAAGGTATAGCTTATAGCTGCTGTAATAAGTTTATAAGGTATAGCTTATAGCGGCACTAATAAGTTTATAAGGTATAGCTTATAGCTGATCTAATATGTTTATAAGGTAGAGCTTATAGCTGCTGTAATAAGTTTAAGTATAGCTTATAGCTGCTGTAATAAGTTTATAAGTATAGCTTATAGCTGATCTAATATGTTTATAAGGTAGAGCTTATAGCTGCTGTAATAAGTTTATAAGTATACCTTATTGCTGCTCTAATAAGTTTATAAGTATAGCTTATAGCTGCTCTAATAAGTTTATAAGGTATAGCTAATAGCTGCTGTAAAAAGTTTATAACGTATAGCTTACAGCTGTTCTAATAAGTTTATAAGGTATAGCTTATAGCTGCTGTAATAAGTTTATAAGGTATAGCTTATAGCGGCACTAATAAGTTTATAAGGTATAGCTTATAGCTGATCTAATATGTTTAAAAGGTAGAGCTTATAGCTGCTGTAATAAGTTTAAGTATAGCTTATAGCTGCTCTAATAAGTTTATAAGGTATAGCTAATAGCTGCTGTAAAAAGTTTATAACGTATAGCTTACAGCTGCTCTATTAAGTTTATAAGGTATACCTTATAGCTGCTGTAATAAGTTTATAAGTATAGCTTATAGCTGATCTAATAAATTTATACGGTAGAGCATATAGCTGCTGTAATAAGTTTATAAGTATTCCTTATTGCTGCTCTAATAAGTTTATAAGTATAGCTTATAGCTGCTCTAATAAGTTTATAAGGTATACCTTATAGCTGCTGTAATAAGTTTATAAGTATAGCTTATAGCTGATCTAATATGTTTATAAGGTAGAGCTTATAGCTGCTGTAATAAGTTTATAAAGTATACCTTATTGCTGCTCTAATAAGTTTATAAGTATACCTTATTGCTGCTCTAATAAGTTTATAAGTATAGCTTATAGCTGCTCTAATAAGTATATAAGGTATACCTTATAGCTGCTGTAATAAGTTTATATAGTACAGCTTATAGCTGCTCTAATAAGTTTATAAGGTATAGCTTATAGCTGCTGTAATAAGTTTGTAAGTATAGCTTATAGCTGCTCTAATAAGTTTATAAGTATAGCTTATAGCTGCTGTAACAAATTTAAAAGTATAGCTTATAGCTCCTGTAATAAGTATATAAGGTATAGCTTATAGCTGCTTTAATAAGTTTATAAGGTATAGCTTATAGTTGCTCTAATAAGTTTATAAGGTATAGCTTATAGCTGCTCTAATAAGTTTATAAGGTATAGCTTATAGCTGCTGTAATAAGTTTATAAGTATCGCTTATAGCTGCTCTAATAAGTTTATAAAGTATAGCTTATAGCTGCTCTAATAAGTTCATAAGGTATAGCTTATAGCTGCTCTAATAAGTTTATAAGTATAGCTTATAGCTGCTGTTATAAATTTATAGATATAGCAAATAGCTGCTGTAATAAGTTTATAAAGTATAGCTTACAGCTGCTCTAATAAGTTTATAAGGTATAGCTAATAGCTGCTGTAAAAAGTTTATAAGGTATAGCTTACAGCTGCTCTAATAAGTTTATAAGGTATAGCTTATAGCTGCTGTAATAAGTGTATAAGGTATAGCTTACAGCTGCTCTAATAAGTTTATAAGGTATAGCAAATAGCTGCTGTAATAGGTTTACAAGTATAGCTTACAGCTGCTCTAATAAGTTTATAAGGTATAGCTTATAGCGGCACTAATAAGTTTATAAGGTATAGCTTATTGCTGCTCTAATAAGTTTATAAGGTATAGCTTATTGCTGCTCTAATAAGTTTATAAGGTATAGCTTATAGCTGCTGTAATAATTTTTAAGTATAGCTTATAGCTTATTGCTGCTCTAATAAGTTTATAAGTATAGCTTGTAGCTGCTGTAATAATTTTTAAGTATAGCTTATAGCTGCTCTAATAAGTTTATAAGGTATAGCTTATAGCTGGTGTAATAAGTTTATAAGGTATAGCTTACAGCTGCTCTAATAAGTTTATAAGGTATAGCATATAGCTGCTCTAATAAGTTTATAAGGTATAGCTTATAGCTACTGTAATAAGTTAATAAGTTATAGCTTATAGCTGCTGTAATAAGTTTATAAATATAGCTTATAGCTGCGCTAATAAGTCCATAAGATATAGCTTATAGCGGCACTAATAAGTTTATAAGGTATAGCTTATAGCTGCTGTAATAAGTTTGTAAGTATAGCTTATAGCTGCTGGAATAAGTTTACCAGTATAGCTTTTAGCTGCTCTAATAAGTTTATTAGGTGTAGCTTATAGCGGCACTAATAAGTTTATAAGTATAGCTCATAGCTGCTCTAATAAGTTTATAAGATATACTTTATATCTGCTCTAATAAGTTTATAAGGTATAGCTTATAGCTGCTGTAATAAGTTCATAAGTATAGCTTATAGCTGCTGTAATAAGTTTATAATCATAGCTTATAGCTGCTGTAATAAGTTTATACGTATAGCTTATAGCTGCTCTAATAAGTTTATAAGGTATAAATTACAGCAGCACTAATAAGTTTATAAGGTATAGCTTATAGCTGCTCTAATAACTTTATAAGGTATAGCTCTAATAAGTTTATAAGAATAGCTTATAGCTGCTCTAATAAGTTCATAAGGTATAGCTTATAGCAGTTGTAATAAGTTTATACGGTATAGCTTGTAGTTGCTGTAAAAAGTTTATAAGGTATAGCTTACATCAGCACTAATAAGTTTATAAGGTATAGCTTACAGCAGCACTAATAAGTTTGTAAGTATAGCTTATAGCTGCTGTAAAAAGTTTATAAGGTATAGCTTATAGCTGCTGTAATAAGTTTATAAGTATAGCTTATTGCTGCTCTAATAAGTTTATAAGTATAGTTTATAGCTGCTCTAATAAGTTTATAAGTATAGTTTATAGCTGCTCTAATAAGTTTATAAGGTATAGCTTACAGCTGCTCTAATAAGTTTATAAGGTATAGCTTACAGCTGCTCTAATAAGTTCATAAGCTATAGCTTATAGCAGCACTAATAAGTTTATAAGGTATAGCTTATAGCTGCTGTAATAAGTTTGTAAGTATAGCTTATAGCTGCTGTAATAAGTTAATAAGTATAGCTTTTAGCTGCTGTAATAAGTTTATAAGGTGTAGCTTATAGCTGCTCTAATAAGTTCATAAGTTATAGTTTATAGCTGCTCTAATAAGTTTATAAGGTATAGCTCATAGCTGCTGTAATAAGTTTATAAGGTATAGCTTACAGCTGCTCTAATAAGTTTATAAGGTATAGCATATAGCTGCTCTAATAAGTTTATAAGGTATAGCTTATAGCTGCTGTAATAAGTTCATAAGGTATAGCTTATAGCAGCACTAATAAGTTTATAAGGTGTAGCTTATAGCTGCTGTAATAAGTTTATAAGGTGTAGCTTATAGCTGCTGTAATAAGTTTATAAGTATAGCTTATAGCTGCTGTAATAAGTTTATAAGGTATAGCTTACAGCTGCTCTAATAAGTTTATAAGGTATAGCATATAGCTGCTCTAATAAGTTTATAAAGTATAGCTTATAGCTGCTGTAATAAGTTCATAAGGTATAGCTTATAGCAGCACTAATAAGTTTATAAGGTGTAGCTTATAGCTGCTCTAATAAGTTTATAAGGTGTAGCTTATAGCTGCTGTAATAAGTTTATAAGTATAGCTTATAGCTGCTGTAACAAGTTTATAAGGTATGGCTAATAGCTGTTGTAATAAGTTTATAAAGTATGGCTTACAGCTGCTCTATTAAGTTTATAAGGTATAGCTTATAACTGTGACACAGCCACATGAAAGGTGTTTTTAGAAGTAAAATATAGGCATAGCACATCAATGTAAAAACAGGGGTTTAATACCTAAAATGCCATGCAAGGTTAAACCTTCCAGTGTGCTACCTTTGCTACCCTTGAGTCTTGCTATTCACGCTCCCAGATAAGTAGGGGACCAGAATACAACTGTTCATTAAATTATCCTAGCGCTGTCCCTTTAAGAATCTCCCTGGAAAGGGAAGGGGCGGGGCCACAGCTGCAGCATTTCCCGGTAAAGCCACAAGAAGGAGAGACAAGATTGCGGGAAAGACGGGAAAATGTTTGGTGCGTTTTGAAAACTAGAGGGGTTTAAGAGGGGTGTCTTTAAATCTTGGCTCTCAGTGGATTTACCTACCGGAGATCCGGCTGTTTTTTTCTTTTCTTTTTTTTGTAGTTGTTGTTGCAATGCATTGCTAAGGACTTAATTTTTGTGTATATTTTTTGTGTACTTTTCGGTTTTTGCTTTTTGGATTTTTGGACCTTGGGGGTACTGGAAAAAGGGTATGGATGTTTGTTAAAATTGGATGGTGGGGGGTGGGGGGGTTTATGTATTATACATTGTGTCTGTTTTTGGTAAAATGCACTTGGTTATGTAAAGCATTTTGTTTTGGTGGCGAGTTACACTGGGTTTATCGTTATTGTGTGCATCAGTTTAAGTCTGTCTACTGCTTTGGCTTTTATGTGTATATTGAATGTATCCTCGGACTATATTGTAACCCCTAAACTTAATCAGGTCTAGGTGATTGTTACATAGCTGCTCTAATAAGTTTATAAGATATAGCTTATAGCTGCTCTAATTCTGACCTTATACCATAGACCTCTGTGTTTGTTGTCGGACTGACCGTGTGGTGAATGTGTGTTTTGTCACAGGTGAATAGTCCAGCTTGCTGTAAAGATGTCGGGCACTGCTGTTCCTCTCTCTAACACAGCTAATGGCTACACCATTGTGAGCCAAGTGCTGTCCCAGTCAAGTGAACCTGGGCAAGTTATCTCCAGTGTAAACCCGGTTCAGAAGTTTCGGAAAGGATGGCCCAAAACTCTGGCAGTAAGTCCTGTCTGTATTACATAACCACTAGCTGAGCTTCTCTTGCTGTAATATTAAAGCTTGCTGTAATATTTTAATATTGCGTATGTAAGTTTACAGTCTAGTCTATATACACTACCAGTCAAACGTTTAGACACATCCTCATAGCAGGTTCTCCTTCTGTTGATCTTAAAGCTTTACAGTAGAATAAAAGTGAAGACACCAAACTGTAAAATAGCCCTCATGGAATTATACAGTCCACCTTAAAACCCTCCAGAGTGAACCTTTACAGGAGGATGGAGCAGCTTCCTTACCCTGCAGTGGAGCTGATAGAACTTTTAGTTTATTACTAAGCAGGCTTGGAGCGATTCTATTGGTCGGTCCATCATGAATATTCACTAACCTGAAAGGAGAACTAGAGCTTTTACACTGTGCAGAAAAAGAGATCAAAGTTTTTACACCACTAAATATATATTAGAGGTGGAGATATGGAGGAGTATCATACTGTGTACATCAGGAGTAGATGTGGTGTATCAGGATATGGACTGGTTCAGACTCTCATCAGTTGGAGCTGTTCAGTGTACGACTGTAGAGTCTTTAAGATCACCAACTACATCCAGTTAGAGGGGGGTGTCTAAACTTTTGACTGGCACTCTATGGAGCTGCCCGTCTGAAAACAGCCTTCTCTGAATCCATTGTTTTTGTGTTGTCATGAATGCCACCTGTCTATATGAACTGCCATGTAAAAGTATTAGCACCTCTTCGATTTCCTCAGTTTTTTGCCTATTCGTCACATTGCATGGTTTCATTTCCTCATAATCTTCAACACCCAAAAAGTTGGGTCATGGTTCAAAAACCACTTTTCTCTCACGTGGGACACGTCGAGGAAGTAGGATGGAAGTGTAAGTCTTTAATAGAATCAAACTAAACCAAAACCAAAGACACTAGCAAACTGAGAAACGACTGGGAGCAGGGTTACATAAACAACAGACATGGAGACAAAACCCCAAGCAAGAACAAAGGGAACAACTGGGAGTATAAATGAACAAGGACTAATGAGGAACGCCTGGGAAGGGGCGGAGCTACAAACTAAGAACAGGTGAGGGGCCGGACAAGAGGACAGAGACAGGAGGAGCAATGACCAAAACAAACAGGGCACATGGAGCAGGACAACAAAAGGCACATGGAAATGACAAGAGAAAAAGAGACAAACAGGAAACCAGAGAAAACAAAGACAAACAGGGGGAGAGACGAGACAGGACAAGATTCTCAAACCCCAAATTTAACTGAAAGTACAATGAAGAGAACATATCAAATGCTGAATCTAAGAAACTATATTGTTTCTGACACACGTCGGACCCTCAAACTGCACCTCATTACAAAACAGACACGATTCTGGAGTGGAGTAACTGCATGGGATCAGGACCAATGGAGACATTGGCCTGTCCTATCCAATTTGATTATGCTAACAATTTTAAAGTCAAAAAATAAGATTCCCAGCTTAAATTACCTTCTGTTCACAAAACAATCAGTTCAGTAGACAAAACGATCTTCAGGGATGTTGTAATTTTTAAATAAATCTGTTATTTTAATGAGGCTTACTTAATATTGTTCTTGATCTTCCTACATCATATCAGTCTAACGCCTACCTGTTTGTCCCCCCACAGACTGTTCAAATAATGATTGTCTTGTTGGCAGTGATACTTGGTATTGTGCTGGCCACCTTAAATCAATACTTCCCTTTCGCCAGTGGAGTTGCATTCGCGATGTCTTTTGTGGTAAGGTTAATGTTTATTCACTCAGTCAGAGATACTTATTTAATTCCTGCCCAATATCAGTTTACATGAAAACACTTTCCTCTCCTTCAGTTCCTCCCCACTGGCATTCTTACTGCTGCTGCAGGTGCTAAGCTTCGTTTCTGTCTGGTATGTACACCAACTACAGTTTAATGTTCATTGCAGAAAGTATATAATAGATTTTAGTTTTTCATATACATTGTGTCTATATTTGTTCTAGTTGTATGTGTTTTAATTGTATATCGTTTATTATCGAATTACACATGTATAAAAGTAAAAAGGTAATTACACTAATACAATAAAGTTCATTGTTAATGTATGTAACACCTCTCTAAAGGTGCCCAGTAAACATTTAGGGGGCGTACATCTCAGTAATAGTTAACCCTTGGTTAAGTACATTAACAAAGAATAGTAAATAGTGCGGTGCCTCCATATACATTCATATACATTAGAAACAAAATAAAATAAACAAGCCACCCACAAGTATTCAGTGAAAGTAAATGTTAGCTCGATTTATTTAGACAATTTAGTTCTAACCCCAGTTACTGAAATAACATAAAATAAAATAATAAAATAAATAAACTCAACCCAATAGATCTCAATGTTCAAATCAGTTTAAACAGATTCACAACAGCAACAAGTGTACTCTCAGAGCGTTCAAATCCAACTGAAGTACTTGTAACGTTGTGGCCCATTTCGTTGGTGCATTTATGAAACACCAGAGACAGAAAGTGATTCAGAGAGTTTGACTCTCTCTCTCTCTCTCTCTCTCTGTCTCTCTCTCTCTCTCTCTCTCTCTCCCCCTACATGGCCGGAGCTGCCTTCCTTAGGTCTGCCCCTTCTAAGCCCTGATTTGAACCACCTAATTGGTCCAGCTGAACAGCAGGAAAAATTGGCACGCAAAGAGAAAAGGACTCTGGGAAATGGAGTTCTGTAACACCAAACACAAACACGACGGGAAACACATATGCAGGGAATTTTTAAATGCCCTACATGTATATATTGCTTTTAGGATCAAACAGTACAATACAGTAATGCATTATATACATTGTATGTTTATGCGTGTGTATATATAAATCTGTGTGTGGTGTTGGTGATCTTATATGAATAATGGAGGTTTTTAAGGTGGACTGCATATTTCCATGACTGCTATTTTATAGTTTGATGTCTTCACAATCAAATTGTAATTGCATTAAAAAACGCTTTCTTGTTTCTCATGCAGGTGAGGACTGCTCTGGTGATGAACGTGATTAGCTCAGTAGCTGCAGCGGTAGCCATCATCCTATTTTCCCTGGATTTTGTATATAATGGTTGGGGGTACCTGGTAAGGCTATTTGATTTTCAACACATATATTACATAAGGTATATAAGGAGTGAAATGAAAACTAGATACCAAAACTGAACTTTAAAACATGATTCAAAACTTCAGAGAAAATACAAACTAGCTCAGCCAACACAGGGCAGTCTCAGAAAATCCTCAATCAGATGCAGCCCCTGTCAGACGTCATGTGCAGTACCATGCAGGCCCAGCATGGGGGCAGTATAGGACATATATTAATATTCAGTGTTCAGGGTTTGAATATCAAAGTCATTTTCATGTGTGTAAATTATGTGATAAATGGACCAAAAGAAAAAGCCCAAAATGACTTTGGGCCAAAAATCTGATTCCATTGACTTACATGAGCAGCACAACATAGCTATGGCAACTGGGGGTGGGGTGGTGGGGATAGTTAGGGATGAGGAGTCGAATCAGTCAGCAGGTCTGGAGGTCAGGACGAATGACTCTAGACACTATGTACCACCCCCCCACCCCCAACCCCCACTGTATTCATCTTGTGGAACATTCTGACAGAGTTGAGTGTACAGCACTGTAGAGACTGAAATTGGTCCGCAGCACATACTTTTCAGAAACTGGTTCTACACTTCTGGAACTGCAATCAACATCTCGTTATCTTCTGAATATTATATATTATATATATATTATATATGGACTGTGAACTGTGTATTATGCATATTGTATATTATGTAAATGGTGGGCTGTCAGTTATGTGTATATTGGTTCAGTACTAGGGAGACACAAACTGCCAAAACCAAATTCCTTGTGTGTGCCGACTTACTTATAAATAAACCTTATCCTGATTCTGATATGGAGCATGAACAGGTTTGAGAGATGAATGAAGGGTAGTTTCTGATTGTTGCGCACTAATAATGTAATACTGCAGCCAAGAATGTCAATCAATCATCTAGTGCTTTTGTAATTTGTGGTCTTTGGGGTCTATTTTGGGGTTTTTTAACTATGGGGTCCTCAGATGGCTTTGTAAACTGTTTTTGAACCAGATTGTGATGAAATTCTATTCATTATTATTAATATTCTTTTTTAGGGCCGAGTAGATGGCATTATCACAACGCTGTTGATTATTTCCATAATTCAGTTCATCATCTCCATCTATGTCTCGACGTTTGCCTGTAGAGCCTCCTGCAGCCCTGGACCTTATGTGAGTATTTAGTACTGAGTAATTAGTATAATACCTGATTTTGTTGAGGTATTATTATTTATATTGTCCTCCATTTGTCTCCATTTGACCAGCTGTTAAACATGTACTGTCAATGATAAGGGTTTACACATATTTGATATCTACTGTAATGACTCTCCCTGTATATAAATTGAGCTCACCGGACCAAAAAGAGAGTCACCTTGTGTGTTTAAGGTGGTAGTAACTTCAGCATCCTGCAGATGGCGCTGCGTGATGTAAAGAATGGAAGTATGGTGTTAGGTGGGTGCTCTCATGGAGAGGTGAATACGTAGCTCTATGAAGAGACACGCAGGGAACACGTCGTGCAGGGGTTTCGGAGTCAGTTTTTATTGAACAATGAGAGCATCCAGACTTCGCTCATCACAACTTCCCAGACAACGCCAGCTGGAGAGCCCACACTACAACCCAGCACTGTTCACCACATGCACACACTCTCCCGCATTTTCCTCCACACTCTCCATCATTCGCTCTGGCTCTCCACCGCTCACATGCGCACTGTACCCCACCTTAAAGTGACCGTTACAACGAGGATGATGAGTCTACTATAAATACCTGTGGGGTGTGAGTGACGGGATCTATAGATTGGGAAGAGGTGCTATAGTGCAGGGAATGTCGCGTTCCATGTGTGGAAAATGTCTCCAGAGCAGATGTTAATGATTGGCTAAAAGGAGGGACTGCATTTGTCCGGTCAGCTCAGTATAGAAACGCACCCAGTATATGAACTATGAAGTTTATGAAGCTCTCTGTATGTCTCTAGGTAAATATCACTGTGGTTGCAAACCCAGAAGGAGGTTCAATGGTAAGTCCATTTTCTGCTCACCACAATGGAGAGGTAACTAAGTTTACAGCCTACAGCTTTTATAACATGTACATATTCTGTATGTTACAGTATCCACTGTCTTCAGTCAACACCACCACCGTGAACAGTCTACCGATGGACAGTCCTCCACCGTACAGTGAGATTAAAGGCTATCCAGATTACTGAGACTACACAATGGACTACACGTGTACTGCCCTGTGGAGCCGTACTGCACTGTGTATGTTACGTTTAGCTACATTATACATGACGTACTGCTGATTAACTTCCTGGACTTCATTCTTCATCATGCAGCAGTATCAGATCTTGTTAGCTGTTGTGTAAAGGTGGAGTGGTCTGATGTTTCACATGTGATGAAACGTCTGCTTTATTGATTTGAAATAAATAAAGAATAGGGCTAGATTGTATGTTAGTATCATTTGGACACGTTTTGTTTTGGTATGAATGATTGGGTTCTAGATCAGGTGTTTAAATGAGCAGCTTTGAGAGAACCAGAGTTACAGTCCTGTAAGAGTACAGAGAGGGAGAACCAGCAGACTGTCTGCCATGCTTGGACTGACCCAACACATACAATAGCAGATGTTCAGCAAGCATAGGTGTCCTCCATGAGTCATCCTGTTAGTGCAGCACCATTGGCAGACGGCTGCACCACACAGGACTACATGCACACAGACCGTTACCACGACTGTCCTTAACACCACGTCACCATCACCAAAGACTGCAGTGGTGTCGTACCAGACTGTCATGGCAAAATCTGCAGGAACTGTGTGAGGATATTCAAGCTGCATGGGATGGATTATCACAGGACACCATTAGGAACCTCTACAGGTCCATACCGAGACGTCTGGCATACGGAGAGACATCTCTGTCTCTCTCTCTCTCTCTTACACACACACACACACACACACACACACACACACATACTGTATTATGTGTAATGCTGTAATGCTGTACTTAACGTGAAGTTACAATCAAATGTCTTACAGTCATGTACCACATATTTACCAGAGCTAAGCTGCCGGTGTACACTGTGTACATGTTCTCTGTTTTACAGTATTCAGTGCATGTAAACAACGATACCGCCATGACTAGTCTACCAATGGGAAGTCCACCAGCGGTCTCCGAGATAAAAGCCTAGCCAGATCACTGAGACGTCACACTCTCCAGAGAAAACATCGTAATAGGACTGTCTATGCACTGCCACTGTCTAACTATATAGCTTGTGGATGTTACATTTCACATTATAGATGATATACGACTGATTCATCTTCTTGCCTTTACTTCTCACACCGCCATGTTTTTCTGTTGTTACACTCTTTTTAAGAAATAAGTTTTACATTTATTAAGTATTAAGTTTATTTAGTATTATGTTTAAAAGAGACTGATTTGATGCAAGGATGTTTTTACAGTGTAACTGAAATCTTTTTAATGCCTTATTGGTTTTAATAAATCAGTATTTGATTGGCAGGTCTGTGTGCAAAATATTGGTTGATTGTGTTTTTCATCATTTGGATACACAGCGAGTTACTGCTGTCCATCCTCCAATAGCCATCAGTCATTTAGTGGCTATTTTATTAGAGTAGAGATCCAAACTACTATGAAGACCACCCAGCAGGATAAATACGTCAACTTAGTATACTTCCTTTGTGTCATAATTAATGTACTAAAATTGGGCTATTTTCAATATACATTATATATGAATATGTACATAGTATGTTAAATACTGTATATGATCTTTAGTGCTGTTAAAATAAAAAAAAAAGATATTGTAGTTAACTGTAGTTTTTTACTGTAGTTTCTAACACTGAAAACTGATTTACTGAACTGGTGTACAAAGTATTAGAAATGTAATAAATGAAGGATGAGAGTAAATTGGACTGTTATTGGAAAACAAGAGGAATACAGACATCTCATAATCAGACTGAAGAGTCTGGAGTTGGTGCAGCTGACAACAGTTCAGTGGACAAAAAAAATCCTGAGATAAAAAACCCACTTACTGTATTTTAAAGTATACTTAGCGTTCTTCCTTTAATTCATAATTAATGTATGGAAAGTGTGCTATTTTCATAAACTGTTGAGTATGCTAAATATAATCATTAGTGCTATTAAGTATGTACTTCAATAGAACTAAGTGTACTTAAATGTACTATTTTGAGACTTAGATTCATTTAGAGATACATACACAATAATGTACATTTCTAGTACATTAAAATGTAATATATACATATTTAGTATATGTACTACTGGATGTCTAGAATTTCCCTCTGGGATCAATAAAGTATCTATCTCTATCTATCTATCTGTCTATCTAGTATACTTCAATTAAGTACACCTAAGTACCGCTGAGGTTAAACGTTATTGTAATTATGATAATTGTAATATATGCATTTAGCACACAAAGCAATAATGTGCTCGAAATATAATTGCTGGTATTAAAGTAAATTTCTAGTACATTAAAATAAAGCTATATTTTTTACCTGGGACTGTCAGAAAAAGAAGGTACGTGAATCAAACCCTTTTAAATGTAACTTGAGAATATCTGACTGGGTGAACGTAACTGTCCGCCTGCTCCCACCTCACAGGTACATGTTAGAATCAAGACTTCCACTCTGTTGACTACGTGCAGCTTAAAGAAGGAGAAGGAGCTAAAGGCTAATCTTTACGTATAAGGATCCTGGAATTTAAATGGAAGTATAATAATTCTGCTTCTACATGTGTGTAGGGTCACTGTGGCTGAGAATATTTTCTCTCTAGACCAACAAGCTGAATATGCAGATCAACACTGTCCAAAAACAAAATGGTAACGTTACAGGAGAGAGGGAAAACATGCCTGACTTTCAATAGAAGTTAATGTGAGGAGGTTTCATTCCGACTGACTCGACCGAGCAATTCTGGTGGTCAGTCTTGAAACATTCACAGGAAAACGTTCACCTGCCGGGTTCAAATGAAATAGAAAGATGAAAATCAGCAAACATGGAGAATTTGTTTTTCTAGCAGTGATGTATAACACCATAAACTGTTTCTCTATTATGTTCTTTCATTCTTGTGATACATATTTAGCATGTAATAAACATCAGTAATGTAGTGAAACTGGTTACTGTGTGCAGTGGGACTACCAGCTGGTTGTCTGAGAACCGCCCACCTAAACCACACACCTACCCCAACCTAACCTATTTCCTATTTGTTACATTCGCCCACGCCTCCTATATTTACACTTATGTCTCGTCTGCACTGCTATGTTACTAGTATGTCTCGTGTGTTTGCACTATGTTTATATGTGCACATCGGAGTTTGGAGAAACACAATCTCGTTCAGCTATGCACTCCTGAAGTCTGAATGACAATAAAGTTCACTTTGACTTTGACAAACCCATGATGCCATTTCACAAGAAACAGCAAACTGAAACCAGACATTAATCCCAGATAACATCAGCCGCGAGCCCTTTCAGGACCCCTACGCGGAAGCATTGGGCGCACAGACCAGCTGCACTGCACAAAGAAAACCACAGCTCTCTGTATCAGGTAACCAACTAATAACTAATTATATGGATCATAAATCTATTTCAGGTTTATACTGTAGGTATTTTTTAATTTCTGTTTTTTCTATTTATATAGCTAACTAATAGTAGATCTTTGTGTTTAGTGTGTGTAAGTTACTTTGCTCTTTTCTGGTGTTTGATATTAAAACTAACTGCTCATGTACGGTAGCTGACTACTGTGAGCACCTGTCCGATTGTACCAAGTACTGAGTGGAAGGATTAACAGATTGAGTATTTCCAGTGGGACGTGACATGGGTTCCTGTATGTACGTCATGTTTACTGTTCATGTTTTATTAGTCCTGGTTTAGTTAGTGAGTTTTAACTTGAAACGCTCCATATTTCTACATTAAGTATGACATAATACCCATATCCGGATCTAAATGCTCTTTCAGATTCCAATATCCAACAACAATAACGGACTCCTAGAACCTTTCCATGATCGCTCCCTTCTTTAGTGAGGCACCAGTAGGAGTTCCAGTTCTTTCAGGTTCCATCTGCTTGTTTAGACGTCCGGGTCTGAGATCTCTACTGCATCGGTTGAGATTTTCTGTTCCTTGTTGTTTGAACATGTGGTATAGCTGGATGTCTGTGATATTGGTGATTTTATTATAGTTTAGATAATGATAATGTTATAACTTTATATTGTACTATTTGTGTTTTTAAAGCCCGAAGGAGTGCTAATAATGGTAACATAGTTTTCAGATAACTGAGATAACACAGGGCACATGTATTCCAGCTGATCCGATATTTTTCTCTTTGCTTTCTTTGTTTAGTGGTCAAGGAGTGGCCCACCCCGCTGTTCTGGTTTGCCTTATTGTTGGAGTGTCATAGTTGGTTGTGTAGTGTTGGTGTGGGTGACTTTTTTTTAACAGTCAGGTCAGTGTTTTGTGTGGTTGGTGGTACCAAGCGCTGTGGTGTTGTCTATTATTGGTATAGTGTGAGAGCTCTGTGGGTTTGGACACTTCCTTGACCACACTGTTTTCTTTGTCCTGTGGTTGCTACTGACTTTTGTGTGTATATTTTACCCTAAATCCTACACAGTAATTTCAAAGTATTTATTAAAAATTGTTTCTACTTATAAGGTAAGTTTCTATAGTTGATTGAAATAAAGTGTATATCCAGATGTATCCAGAGGGGAGGTTGCGGCCTCAAATCAGCCCAATACTGCCCAGTTTATTGGGAAGTGTTTCACAGTAGAGATGATAGTGGGGGTGTAACAGTAGCCTGTCTGTTGAACACTGGTTCTATGGTGAGTACTATAACTCAAGATTTCTTTGAGGAACTGGTCCATAAGGTTGACCAGTGTCATGTGGCTACTGTCCAGTCTGTGCAAGTACAAATCGATTCTAGTATTGATTTTTTTTCCCAACTTTATCTGTGCAAGAACAGGAGGAGGCTCAAGCTTTGTTGAGGAAGCATCAGAACATTTTTAGCAAACATGCTGGCGATTTAGGTTGCACTACATTAGTCAAGCATACAATTTCTTTACTGGATTCAGTACAGCAGGAGCTTGTGGAACACCAAGTGATACGTCCTAGTTCTAGTCTTTACGCTTCTCCCATTGTAGTAATACAGAAAAAGGATGGGCCTATTCACCTGTGTGTTGTTTATCGCCAGTTCAATGCCAAGACTCTGCAAGGATGCTTTTCCGTTGCCCAAAATAGAAGAGTCATTAGATGTTTTGGGTGGGGCTAAGTGGCTCATCATATTAGATTTGGCGAGTGGTTATTATTTTCTTTTCACCCTTTGGGTTGTTTGGTATGCCATTTGGCCTCTGCAATGCACCTACCACGTTCCCGTCCCTAATGGACCGGATATTTGGAGATCAGAGTTTTCACACTCTTGTTGTATTTAGATGACGTTGTCATCTTTTCACAAGATTTCCAGCAACATCTGCAGCACTTGGATATGATGTTGGGTTGGCTGCAACAGCATAATTTGAAGCTCAAGCTGAAAAAAATGTCATTTCTTTCAAATTAGAGTTAGTTATCTTGGGCATGTGATGTCTGCAGCAGGAGTGGAGACAGATCCAGAAAAAATCAGAGTAGATGCTCACTGGAAGCGCCTCACTACTGTCAAAGAGTTGAGGTCTTTCTTGAGGTTCGCCTCCTATTACAGGCGCTTTGTGGAAGGGTTTGCCGGGTTGGCTTTATCCCTTCATAGGCTTGTGGGCTTTACAGGGCTTGAAGAAGCAACCCAAGTCAAGGCTACAGGGTACAGTAGCTTTGCACTGGAATGAGGCATGTGAGACGGGCTTTCTGGCACTGAAGGACCAGCTGGTGAAGGCCCCTGTTTCGGGGTTTGCTGACTTTACTTGTCCTTTCATTGTGGAAATTGATGCTAGTCACACAGGATTAGGAGCAGTGCTGTCCCAGGAGGACAACCGTGTCCCATCACGTTTGCTAGTCGGGGATTGAATCAAAAGCGTAACATGTCCAACTACAGTGCAATAAAGCTTGAACTTCTGGCTCTTAAATGGTCCATGACAGAGCAGTTTAGGGAGTATTTGTTGGGTACTCAGTTTACCGTTTACACTGACAATAAACCTAAGTTATCTGCAGTTTGCAAAATTGGGAGCGGTGGAACAGCGTTGAGCATCTCAACTGGCACTTTTCAACTTTGAGCATTATCAGCCAGGTACAGCTAACCGGAATGCGGGTGCTCTTTCTCGGCTGCCTGTGGGTACTGACCTTCCTCTGGTGGGTGTAGGAGGGATCTTGGTTCTGCCAGAGGCTTCCTTGGCTGAGAAAGGAAGAGCAGTGGGGCCACAGGTGATTATAGTACCCGGCTCAATCTGTTGTTTACATACAACACGACTGTACATCAGTCCACACATTACTCCCCTTATGAACTATTGTTTGGGCGAAAACTACAGTTACCAATTGACCAAATGTTGGGATACATGGGGGAGGAGGGCGTAGAGAAACCAGACCCTTCGGAGGGGTTGGCTCAACATAAAAGACAATTGTCTGAAGTATATGCTATTGCAATGGAGCACTTTGAGTCAGCAGCAGCTTACCCTAGGCAAGAGTCTAATACGGTAGTACCAGTACTGCCTACAGGTACTCTGGTCCATTGTAGGAACAACTTTCAGGGAAGACACAAGATCCAGGACAGGTGGAGTTCAAACATCTTTCAAGCTCTAAAATGCTTAGACAAAGTAGGAACATTGTACAAGATCAGGCCAGTAGAAAGAGGAGGAGACTTCAAGACTTTGCACAGGTTAGATATGAAGCCAGTCTCTGATACCGACAGGGGCCTGACATCTGGGGTTCCTGTGGCTACCTCACCCCAGCAGAGGGCACAAAATGAGTCTGATGAGGAAAGTACTCCTGATGAGATTGTGCTTTATGTGAGATCTAGGGCCGGGACGGGTCCAGAAATAGCCTGTGCTGACCCTCCATTAGTTTAGTGTCCAGGTCATATTGTAGAAGATCAAGGAGACATAGACGGTGGGAATTTGTCCCCTATTGACACTGTGGATCAAGGACCAGAGAACCTGATAGAGCAACCTGTGTCAGTGGTAAGGCGCTCTGCTCATAGTATGGCCAGGAAGCATTCCACCTTCCCCATACAGCTCCAGTGAACTCTGTTTTGAGCTTACCGGTACCAGGTTGTGCCTAAAATATTTTTCAGCCTTGGCAATAGCTGTGTGGTACATTTAATTTTTTTATTCACCGGGACAGTGAAATTTAAAGCGGATGGGGCGGTGAATGTGGTATGGCTGGATGCCTATATTGGTGTTTCTATTACATTTTAGATAAAAATTATATTAGAATTTTATATTGTACTATTTATGTTTTTCAAGCCCAGTGGATTACTAATAATAGCCACACAGTAATTACAAAGTATTTATTAAAGATTGTTTCTACATTTTATGTAAGTGTTTTTAGTTGAGTGAAATAAAGTGTATATCCAGATGTAACGTCCTTATTGGTGCAGTTGTATTATTGGCTGGCTCGTGCACTCATTTAGTTGAGTGGCCTAACGTGGGGTCCTCTTCCTCCAAAAAAAGGAGTGGCATTGTCGAGATATATATTTGAGGTGTACACAGGTGTAAACCCTCGGTGTTGTTTAACCACACACCCCGATTGGTGGACACATCGCCACAAACAGAACATTAAAAAAACAACTTCATTCTAGTTTTTTCCTTTTTTTTGCAGTTGATAAGAAGAGGTACCGTTCTTACACCAATGAAGAAAAACAACAATGGGTTCTGATGTTAGACTGCTAAACTAGCTAATGTTAGTGTAAACCCTATTAAGGGTACAGTTCTAACAGTTAAGTTCACTGTTTAGTAAGTAAGGGAAAATACTTCCCAGGTGGGCCGATCAGAAAGATATTAGACTCGACAACAAAGCCAGGGCGACCAAATAAGTAAGAGACCACGCTGAACCAAGAGAAGTATGTTTGGAAGGGGAAAAGAACACTTCCATTTAATATAGATAGTAAATAATTGGTTGTGTTACACATACAAAAATTATTACCCAGGTAATTATAAAAAAACAAATATTACAAATTGTCACAGGTAGGGAAATCAAATGAAGTGATCACAGTTTTCAATTCAATGAATCACTGTCCAAGTCCAAGGGATTCACCAGGGTTGAGCAAGTGTAGAGCCTTACGACTGTGGAGATGCAAGTTTTAGCCTACCACACTGCGAAGTAAAGTGACTCGGTGGTGAATGAGTCTTGGAGTCAATGGGTTCAACTAGCTGCATGCAGAAAAGCTTCAGGTTCAAGAGTCTGGGCTTGGCTCGCCATCCAATGGATCCAACCTGAACTCGTTGTTCAATGTCTCTGTTCTCTCTCACACACACAAAAAACCTGACCTAAAGCACATAGGATTAGAATGTACAGTTAAACTCATAACCTGATTTAACATAGGCTTATTTCATCATCTACTAAGTTCTGTATCATTTGTAAATATAAATTATTAACAGCTTTTTACCACATTAAAGAGCTTAAAATGGAAATAAAGCATACAATGAACACTTTGGCATTCTAAGGGTTAACCATTACGAGGCTACAGTCTGTGGCTAAACTGGCTAGGCTGCACCTAGAACGCTTCACATTTTGCACCAAACATCCTTGATAAATCCCGCAAAACGTGATATAAAACATGAACTAAACTGATCATGAACATGTACAATCACTCACTAACAAGTAAATACTTTAATATTTACCCAAAATATAAGCATTTTAGATCGCTAAGTATGGCTAACAGTATAGGCATAAGTGAATGGGATTTTCCATTAAACGGTTAGCATTCCGGCTAACTATAACTAGCATTAGACTACACTCATCTCTTACCCATGCATGGAAATTCACGGTGCATTCTCAAAGGATAGACAGTGAAGAAAAAAGGAGGAGCAATGACCAAAACAAACAGGGCACATGGAGCAGGACAACAAAAGGCACATGGAAATGACAAGAGAAAAAGAGACAAGCAGAAAAAAATTTAATTGAAAGTATAACAACGAGAACATATCAAATGCTGAAACTAAGACAGTGTATTGTTTTCTGAAATATATATATGCATATATACATGTTTTAGTAAAGTTTTGACAGCAGAAACAGAAGGCTGGTAAAGCGCCGTCATGCTAACAAACACACCTGGTGGAACATCTCTCAGCTAATTAGGCTAATTGGAAGCAAATCAGTCACATGACTCGGTACAAAGAGCCTCCATGAGAGGCGGAGTTTTCTCAGATGGCCTCTGCTCACATAGCCCTAAATGTTCTAGGGCAAAGTTTCATTTATGGTGCCTAAATTATGATTTGTAAATTTATAAGGGGGTTTTTAGGTCAGTGGTCTCCAACACTAGTCCCAGTGCCTTCTTCCAGAGTTTAGGTTCAGCCTGTATGCAGTAAGCTGCAATGCCCCCTTACTTAAGTGTAATACATCTGATCCAGTCAACCAGGCACTTGGGAAGAGGTGGATTAGCTGGAGCAAGCTGTGGTTGGAACTGGGCTCTATGTATAATAGACTTACTTCATCTCTGACATTATAGTGCGACCATCAGTAGACCATAAATCAGTCTAGTGGTCTGCCGACCCGTGCTCGGGGGCAGTAATCCATAGCTGGACAGTAAAGGTCATAAAAGTACAAGTTAAATAAATAAAAATAAATAAATAAATAATATGAGTAAAACTTGTGTGATGAATTATGTTGTGTATATAATCTCACAACATATAAATATATATATATATATATATATATATATATATATATATATATATATATATATATATATATATAGCTGCACCCAGAAGGAAGCAACCAACAGGAATGAAACTTGGTGGGTAGGTTTCAAGTTTCAAGTGTCACCGCCCACCTAAACCCCACCCCCAGCACTCCCACACCCACCAGACAAACACAATTTCACAATCACACTTTTGACGTGTTTTCTATGGAAAACAGAGCGAATGCCATTCCTTAGCGGATGTGCAGTAACCAGCGAGCTGTCCTGGTAATTTGATATTTCACGCAGTCCATGAAGTCAGTTCACAAGAAACACAAAGTGAAACTAAACATTAATCCCAGAGAACATCAGCCCTGAGCCCTTTCAATACACGTAAGAGGAAGCATTGCGGCGCACAGACCAGCTCCACTACACGAAGAAAGCAGCAGCTCTCCGTATCAGGTACCCAACTAATAATACTTATATAGATCATAAATCTATTTCAGGTTTATACTGCCGGTGGTGTTATAGCTAATGGTAGATCTTTGTGTTTAGTGTGTGTAAGTTACTTTGCTCTTTTCTGGTGTTTGATATTAAAACTAACTGCTCATGTACGGTAGCTGACTACTGTGAGCACCTGTCCGATTGTGCCAAGTACTGAGTGGAAGGATTAACAGATTGAGTATTTCCAGTGGGACGTGACATGGGTTCCTGTATGTACGTCATGTTTACTGTTCATGTTTTATTAGTCCTGGTTTAGTTTGTGAGTTTTAACTTGAAACGCTCCATATTTCTACATTAGGCTTGTTAAGTATGATGCAATACCCATATCCAGGTCTAAATGTTCCTTTAGATCCCAAAATCCAACAACAATAACGGACCCTTAGAACCTTTCCATGATTACTCCCTTCTTTAGTGAGGCACCAATAGGAGTTCCAGTTCTTTCAGGTCCAATCTGCTTGTTTAGACATCCGGGTCTGAGATCTCTGGCTTTGCATTGGATCATCTTACAGGTGGCAAACTGTGAAACTTCCTTTCTATGCTCAAGTATTTCACGGACTGAGTAGTTGGAATACTATGTGGGGCAAATATGGGTCTATAAATACCTGTGGGATGTGAGTGAAGGGATAAAGAGATCCATGAGTGGAAAATGGCTCCAAAGGTTTTAATGATTGGCTAAAAGGAGTGACTGCATGTGGGCGTGGCCAAAGACCATAGTGTAAAGGAAGTAGCTGAATCTGCAGGTGTATGGAAGAGTACGGTCATATGGGTCTTCCAGTAGTGGGAAAATCCCAGTCCACAGGGAATTCTCATCGGAATTGTGAAACAGAAAGCATCGACCAAATCTGGACCAACTGACCAATTCTTTGATGTGGGAGTGTCTGAACATCGATGTGGCTACATCCAGAAATCCAGAGGGATTATACGTTCAGGGTACGTTCAGTCACAGGGGACCAGTCATTCTCCCTACAATCTCGAATCAGACGCCAGACTGTAGCTAAGCTAGGCTCACTGCGATACCACCATTCCTCACCCTCACATTCGGGTTCACTTTTCACTTTGCATAAAAGTGTGGGCTGGTCTGCCTCAGCAGTCGTATCTTTGTTTGTATCACATGATCATGTTCTTATATGTCAGTGACGTGGTGTTAACGTCATGTAGTCCTGTGTGGTGCAGCCGTCTGCCAATGGTGCTGCACTAACAGGATGACTCCTTACTTGCAAAGAGTCCAATCCACATTTTTAATTTTACCTTTATGAACTGATTTAATTCACTAGAGAATGTTATGTAGAATTATAACCGTGTATATTTTAAGCACACATCTGTAACCCGTCTGGATCTGTATCTCACCACCAACTGCACTGTTCTTTTAAATGAGTGTCCTTACCTGGAGCAGAGTCAATCTAATAATCAGTCTCTGTTTTTACTTGGAAGTATACTGAAGCTGACTCATTTTTAACGCAGCTGAGCATTCACATCTTAAACGGACTGAAACAGGAAATAAAGAGGAATGTAATCTGGTAAACAAAAATAAAACGACAACAAAAACAAAATAAAACAAAAATCGGAGAATAACATCAAATAAGCTGTCAGGCAAAAAGACTCCAGATCGATGCTCACAGAGTTAAAAGCCAAAGCAGTTTTATTATACAAGGTGATGAACGAGTTTAGCAGCTGTGTTGAATCAGCAAAATGTAGGGCAAGAAACGTAGACAGGGCCAGACACAAGTCGGAACAGGGATCAGTAACCAGAGACGAGCAGTAGAACGATAAGGGGACACGGCAAAAGGGGTAATCAGAACCAGATAAACAATAAACCATATAGAGCGCTCAGAACTGATAAGTTCACAAAGCTTCGCGAAGAGCATGTGAGAACGCGGTCTTAAAATACAAACCGTAATACTTATCAGCTGGACTAAAACTCAGATGACCACGAACGAATGAGCGCGTCTGCACAAGAGCACGTAGACGGGACATCGTCGAGCGTTGCCCTCTGGGAAGTGGAGTTCGGGAGGGCGAGAGGAATAGGAAAACCTGGAAGCGTGACACAAGCAAGGAATTTAAAATGAAATACAATTTAATAACTGAACATTTTAAATAAGTAAAAATAAAAAGATAAAACAATAAATAAACTGTAATACATTTAGATCAAATAAAATATAATAAAACAAAGGAAATATAAGTACTAAGTATAGTAAAAGACTAAAACTTATAAAGATAATAAAGGAAATGATGAACTCAGTAAAAGTAAGTACAGTTTGTCTAAAAGTGCTAGAAACTAAAAATGATTGAATGACCGAGCCGAGTTACAGAGAGTCCTGTAGTGACTTACAGCAGAATATGACGACTCCAGCACAACTGAACTAACCCTGCTGCATAATGTGGCAAAAATTCCCCCACATTACTGAGAAAATCTCCTGCTATGAGATGTCTCCTTCAAATTTCAGTTCCTTAAAAACTAAATTTACAAAGGAACTAAGAGCGTCAGAAATTCAACATCTTATAGCTGCTCTAATAAGTTTATAAGTATAGCTAATAGCTGCTGTAATAAGTTTATAAGGTATAGCGTATAGCTGTTCTAATTCTGACCTTATACCATAGACCTCTGTGTTTGTTGTGGGACTGACCGTGTGGTGAATGTGTGTTTTGTCACAGGTGAATAGTCCAGCTTGCTGTAAAGATGTCGGGCACTGCTGTTCCTCTCTCTAACACAGCTAATGGCTACACCATTGTGACCCAGGTGCTCTCCCCATCAAGTGAAACTGGGCAAGTTATCTCCAGTGTAAACCCGGTTCGGAAGTTTCTGAAAGGATGGCCCAAAACTCTGGGAGTAAGTCCTGTTTCTGTTACGTAGCCACTAGCTGAGCTTCTCTTGCTGTAATATTAAAGCTTGTTGTAATATTTTAATATTGCGTATGTAAGTTTACAGTCTAGTCTATATACACTACCAGTCAAACGTTTAGACACGTCCTCATAGCAGGTTCTCCTTCTGTTGATCTTAAAGCTTTACAGTAGAATAAAAGTGAAGACACCAAACTGTAAAATAGCCCTCATGGAATTATACAGTCCACCTTAAAACCTCTCATGGAATTATACAGTCCACCTTAAAACCTCCAGAGTGGATCTTTACGGGAGAATGAACCAGCTTTCTTACCCTGCAGTGGAGCTGATAGAACAAGGTTTATTACTAAGCAGGTTTGGAGTGATTCTATTGGTCGGTCCATCATGAATATTCACTAACCTGAAAGGAGAACTAGAGCTTTTACACTGTGCAGAAAAAGAGATCAAAGTTTTTACACCACTAAATATATATTAGAGGTGGAGATATGGAGGAGTATCATACTGTGTGCATCAGGAGTAGATGTGGTGTATCAGGATATGGACTGGTTCAGACTTTCATCAGGTGGAGCTGTTCAGTGTACGACTGTAGAGTCTTTAAGATCACTAACTACATCCATTTAGAGGGGGGTGTCTAAACTTTTGACTGGTACCATATGGAACTTCAGCTCTGAAAACAGCACTCTGTATCCATTGGTTTTGTGTTGTCATGAATTCCACCTATCTACATGAAGTGCCACGAAAAAGTATTAGCACCTCTTTGATTTCCAATTTTTTTTGCATATTCGTCACATTGCATGGTTTCATTTCCTCATAATCTACAGCCCCCAAAAAATGGTTCAAAAACAACTTTTCTGTCACGTGGGACAAAACGAGGAAGTAGGATGGAAGTGTGAGTCTTTAATAGAATCAAACTAAACCAAAAACAAAGACACTAGCACACTGAGAAACGACTGGGAGCAGGGTTACAAAAACAACAGACATGGAGACAAAACCCCAAGCAAGAACAAAGGGAACAACTGGGAGTATAAATGAACAAGGACTAATCTGTATTGAATTTGATGCCAGGAACACGTTTTAGTAAAGGTTAGACAGCAGAAACAAAAGCCTGGTAAAGCTCGGTCATGCTAACAAACACACCTGGTGGAACATCTCACCACTAATTAGGCTAATTAGAAGTAGGTCAGTCACATGACTGGGTACAAAAGAGCCTCGCAGAGAGGCAGAGTTTTTCAGGTGTTAAGATGGACAGGGGTCACCACTCTGTAAAGACTGCACTGGCAATAAGAGCAGCAATTCAAGAGGACCATTTCTCAACATGCAACACCAAAGAACTTGGAGATGATCATCATCTACACCACATACTATCATTAAAAGATTCAGAGAATCCAAAGAATCTCTGTACGCATTGGACAAGAACCAGAACCAGTACTGGATAGTCCTGACCTTCAGACTCTCGAACTGCACCTCATTAAAAAACAGACACGATTCTGGAGTGGAGTAACTGCATGGGATCAGGAGCACTGGAGACATTGGCCTGTCCTATCCAATTTTATTACGCTAAGAATTTCGAAGCCAAAGAAATGAGATTCCCAGCTTAAATTACATTCTGTTCACAAAACAACAGTTCAGTAGACAAAACGATCTTCAGGGAGACCCACAGCAGACACATGACATGGTTTGTTGTTTCACTCTACACTATAATAATACTGTTATTTTTAAATAAATCTTATGTTAATGAGGCTTACTTATTATTGTTGACAGGTAGGTTTGGATTGGTGTAGATTATATTTAATTAACCAGCAGTTTTTAGTTTCATTGGGTAATTCACTACAGAGTCCCACTGGGTTCAAGTTTAGGGCTATTATTTTTCTCTTTGTGTGCTGCCTCCAGGTAAAGTTCATCATGAGGAAAACACGAGATCTGTTTTATAGCTATGCTAATGCTAACACACTCCCATATCTTTACATTCCTTCAAAAAAAATTTCTGTAAACTGATTAGGGCTTTAAAACATCTCAGAAATCAGACAAATGATTGCCCTCGGTGTTATATGATTACTACACGATCTTCCTGTATCATATCAGTCTAACGTCTACCTGTTTGTCCCCCCCACAGACTGTTCAAGTAATAACTGTCTTGTTGGCACTGATACTTGGTATTGTGCAGGCCGTCATCAGTCCATACTTCCCTTTCTCCAGTGGAGTTGCATTCGCAATGGTTTTTGTGGTAAGGTTAATGTTTATTCACTCAGTCAGAGATACTTGTTTAATTCCTGCCCAATATCAGTTTACATGAAAACACTTTCCTCTCCTTCAGTACCTCCCCACTGGCATTCTTACTGCTGCTGCAGGTGCTAAGCTTCGTCTCTGTCTGGTATGTACACCAACTACAGTTTAATGTTCATTGCAGAAAGTATATAATAGCGATTTTAGTTTTTCATATACATTGTGTCTTTATTTGTTCTAGTTGTGTGTGTTTTAATTGTATATGGTTTATTATGGAATTACACATGTATAAAAGTAAAAAGGTAATTACACTAATACAATAAAGTTCATTGTTAATGTATATATTGCTTTTTAGCATGATCAATGCATTATTTACATTATATGTTTATGCGTGTATACATATGTGCGTGTGTGTGCGCGCGTTGTTCTAGGTGATATTATCTGAATAAAGTTTCATTTTGGAGGTTTTTAAGGTGGACTGCATATTTCCATGACTGCTATTTCATAGTTTAACGTCTTCACAATGAAAGTAATTGTATAAAACGCTTTCTTGTTTCTCGTGCAGGTGAGGGCTGCTCTGGTGATGAACGTGATTAGCTCAGTAGCTGCAGGGATAGCCATCATCTTGTTTTCAGTGTATCTTTCATCTGTACATAGTCTGCGCTGGGTAAGGCTATTTGATTTTCAACACATTCAGCATGTTAAATTGTGTGTTGCTTTCTTTCTTTTGACCAGCACTGATTTAATTTCCAGTGGCATATGAATATATTACATAAGGTATATAAAGAGTGAAATAAAAACTAGCTACCAAAACTGAACTTCAAAAAATGATTCAGAACTCCAGAGAAAATACAGACTACCTCAGCCAACACAGGGCAGTCTCAGAAAATCCACAATCAGCTGCAGCCAGTCAGACGTCATGTGCAGTACCATGCAGGCCCAGAATAGGAGAAGTATGTGACACATATTCATATTCAATTAACATAACTGTTACCAAATGAGGGGGGGTAGGACGAGGAGACAGGATGTAAACGCAAGTATTTACAAATTACAGAAGGACAAAACAAAACCAAAGACAACCGCGAACAGAGGGGGCTGGGAACAGGATTAACAAATCAAAGATCATGGGTCAAACAGCAAGCAAGAACACAAAACACCAAGCAAACACACAGGGGACAACCGGGAGTATAAATGAGCACCGACGAACAAGGAACACCTGGGAAGGGGCGGGGCTACAAACACAGGACCTAGAGGGCAGAGACAGGAGGAGCACATGACCAAAACAAAACAGAAGCACATGGGGCATGACAACAAGGAGCACATGGACAGGAACAGGCAGACAGATAGACGGACAGATGTAACAATAACGCATATCAGTGTTCAGGGTTTGAATATTAAAGTCATTTTCATGTGTGTAAATTATGTGATAAATGGACCAAAAGAAAAAGCCCAAAATGACTTTGGGCCAAAAATCTGATTCTATTTGCATACATAAGCAGTACACAACATACCTTAGGCAACTGGAGGTGGGGTGATGGGAATAGTTAGGGATGAGGAGTCAAATCAGCCAGCAGGTCTGGAGGTCAGGACGAACGACTCTAGACACTATGTACCACCCCCCCACCCCCAACCCCCACTGTATTCATCTTGTGGAACATTCTGACAGAGTTGAGTGTACAGCACTGTAGAGACTGAAATTGGTCCACAGCACAAACTCTTCAGAAACTGTTTCTATACTTCTGGAACCGCAATCAACAGCTCTTCTGAATACAGAGTGGGGGAAAACACGGAGGGGGCAGAATAAAGCAGCTAACTCCAAGCATTAAGACTCCTTAACAGCTCGTGATCTTCTCCATGATTTGGGTCACAATAAACAATCTGTAGCTGAGGTACAAGGAAGGAGATCAAAGACTGATGTGGGAGGATTAAGATGAGATTATCTCAGTACTCCAGCTTCCTATTCAAACTACCATTCCACCTTAAATAGTGTTGTGTTTATATATGAACTGTGAACTGTATATTACAGTGGGGTGCAAAAGTTTGGGCAACCTTGTTAATTTTCCTGATTTACCTTTATAAAGTATTGATTGTTTGGATAAAAAAATTTCGTTAAATATATGATATAGGGGACAAACACAGTGATATTTGACAAGTGAAATGAAGTTTGTATGAATTACAGAAAGTGTGCAATAATTGTCTAAACAAAATTAGGCAGGTGCATAAATTTGGGCCAAAAAAAACCCTTAACTCAATATTTAGTAGATCCATCTTTAACAGCCTCTAAACGCTTCCTATAGCTTCTAATGAGAGTCTGGATTGTGGCTGAAGGTGTTTTAGACCATTCTTCTTTACAAAACATCTCTAGTTCATTCAGGTTTGATGGTTTCTGAGCATGGACAGCTCTCTTTAAGTGACACCACAGATTTTTAATAATATTCGGGTCTGGGGACTGAGCTGGCCATTCCAGAACGTTGTACTTGTTCCTCTGCATGAATGCATTAGTAGATTTTGAGCAGTGTCTAAGGTCGTTGTCTTGTTGGAAGATCCAGCCCCGGCGCAGCTTCAGCTTTGTCACTGATTGCTGGACATTGGTCTCCAGAATCTGCTGATATTGATTGGAATCCATGCGTCCCTCAACTTTAACAAGATTCCCAGTCCCTGTACTGGCCACACAGCCCCACAGCATGATGGAACCACCACCAAATTTTACTGTAGGTAGCAGGTGTTTTTCTTAGAGTGCTGTGTTCTTTTTCCTCCATGCATAACGGCCCTTGTTATGCCCAAATAACTCTATTTTAGTTTCATCAGTCCATAGCACCTTATTCCAAAATGAAGCTGGCTTGTCCAAATGTGCTTTAGCATACCTCAAGCGGCTCTGTTTGTGATGTGGGCGGAGAAAAGGCTTCCTCTGCATCACTTTCCCATACAGCATCTCCTTGTGTAAAGTGCGCTAGTAGTTGAACGATGCACAGTGACTCCATCAGCAGCCAGATCATGTTGTAGGTCTTTGATTCTGGTCTGTGGGTTGACTCTGACTCTGACTTGGCCTGCCACTTCGAGCCTTGACTTGAACTGTGGTCTTCCATTTTCTCACAATGTTTCTCACAGTGGAGACTGAAAGCTGAAATCTCTGAGATAGCTTTCTGTATCCTTCCCCTAAACCATGACGGTGAACAATCTTTGTTTTCAGGTCATTTGAAAGTTGTTTTGAGACTCCCATGCTGCGACTCTTCAGAGAAGATGCAAAGAGGAGAAAAACTTACAATTGCCCCCCTTAAATACCTTTCTCATAATTGGAGTCACCTGTGTATGGAGGTCAAGGGTCAGTGAACTTACCAAACCAAATTTGAGTTCCAATAATTAGTTCTAAAGGTTTTGAAATCAATAAAATGACAACAGTGCCCAAATTTAAGTACCTGCCTACTTTTGTTTAACCAATTACTGCACACTTTCTGTAAATCATATAAACTTCATTTCACTTCTCAAATATCACTGTGTTTGTCCCCTATATGATATATTTAACGGAATTATTTTATCCAAACAATCAATGCTTTATAAAGGTAAATCAGGAAAATGAACAAGGCTGCCCAAACTTTCGCACCCCACTGTATGTATATTGTATATTATGTATATGGTGGACAGTCAGTTATGTGTATATTGGTTCAGTACTAGAGAGACACAAACTGCCAAAACCAAATTCATTGTGTGTGCCGACTTACTTGGCCAATTAAACCTTATCCTGATTCTGATATGGAGCATGAACAGGTTTGAGAGATCAATGAAGAGTAGTTTCAGTTTTTTGCGCACTAATAATGAAATACTGCAGCCAGAATGTCAATCTATCATCTAGTGCTTTTGTAATTTGGTGTCTTTGTGGTCTTTGGGGTCTAATTTCGTTTTTTTTTTTAACTATGAAAACCTCAGATGGCTTTGTAAACGGTTTTTGAACCAGATTGTGATAAAATTCTATTTTTTTATATTAATATTCTTTTTAGGGCCAAGAAAGTGTCATTCTCCCAATGCTGTTGATTATTTCCATAATTCAGTTCATCATCTCCATCTGTGTCTCGTCGTTTGCCTGTAGAGCCACCTGCAGCCCTGGACCTTATGTGAGTATTTAGTACTGAGTAATTAGTATAATACCTGATTTTGTTGAGGTATTATTATTTATATTGTCCTCCATTTGTTTCCATTTGACCAGGACTTAAACATGTACTGTCAATTATAAGGGTTTACACATGTTTGATATCTACTGTAATGACTCTCCCTGTATATAAACTGAGCTCACCGGACCAAAAAGAGAGTCACCTTGTGTGTTTAAGGTGGTAGTAAATTGATGGTGCAGGAGGATGATGAGTCTACTATAAATACCTGTGGGGTGTGAGTGACGGGATCCATAAATTGGGAAAAGGTGCTGCAGTGCAGCGGGATTTGGAATCCCATTCCGTGTGTGGAAGATGGCTCCAGAGCAGATGTTAATGATTGGCTAAAAGGAGAGACTGCATTTAGGCGACTGCAGACTGGTGACTCATTTTTTGTCCGGTCAGCTCAGTATAGAAACTCACCCAGTATATGAACTATGAAGCTTATGAAGCTCTCTGTATGTCTCTAGGTAAATATCACTGTGGTTGCAAACCCAGAAGGAGGTTCAATGGTAAGTCCATTCCCTGTTCACCACAATGGAGAGGTAACTAAGTTTACAGCCTACAGCTTTTATAACATGTACATATTCTGTATGTTACAGTATCCACTGTCTACATTCAACACCAACACCGTGAACAGTCTACCGATGGACAGTCCTCCACCGTACAGCGAGATAAAAGGCTATCCAGATTACTGAGACTACACAATGGACTACACGTGTACTGCCCTGTGGAGCCGTACTGCACTGTGTATGTTACGTTTAGCTACATTATACATGATGTACTGCTGATTATCTTCCTGGACTTCATTCTTCATCATGCCACGATATCAGATCTTGTTAGTTGTTGTGTAAAGGTGGACTGGTCTGATGTTTCACATGTGATGAAACGTCTGTTTTATTGATTTGAAATAAATAAAGAATAGGGCTAGATTGTATGTTAGTATCATTTGGACACATTTTGTTTTGGTATGAATGATTGGGTTCTAGATCAGGTGTTTTAAATGAGCAGGTTTGAGAGAACCAGAGTTACAGTCCTGTAAGAGTACAGAGAGGGAGAACCAACAAACTGACTGCCATGCTTGGACTGGCCCAACACATACGATAGCAGATGTTCAGCGAGCCGTGGTGTCCTCCATGACTTATCCTGTTAGTGCAGCACCATTGGCAGACGGCTGCACCACGCAGGACTACATGCACACAGACCGTTAGCACGACTGTCCTTAACACCACGTCACCGTCACCAAAGACTGCAGTGGTGTCGTACCAGACTGTCATGGCAAAATCTGCAGGAACTGTGTGAGGATATTCGAGCTGCATGGGATGGATTATCACAGGACACCATTAGGAACCTCTACAACTCCACCAGCAGGATTTCTGAGAACCGCCCACCTAAACCCCACACCACCCCCACCCCACAAACAAAATTACATAATCACACCACATGTTTTCTATGGAACAATATAGAGTGGGTGCCATTCTATAGCGGATGCCATTCTATAGCGGATGCCATTCTATAGCGGATGTGCAGTGGCCAGCGAGCTGCCCTGGTAATTTGATATTTCAGGCGGCCCATGAAGTCACTTCACAAGAATCTGCAAAGTGAAACTAAACATTAATTCCAGAGAACATTAGCCCTGAGCCCAGGACCCATAACAGGAAGCACTGCGGCGTACAGACCAGCTGCACTACACGAAGAAAGCAGCAGCTCTCCGTATCAGGTAACCAACTAATAATACTTATATGGATCATAAATTTATTTCAGGTTTACACTGCCGGTGTTGTTATAGCTAATAGTAGATCTTTGTGTTTAGTGTGTGTAAGTTACTTTGCTCTTTTCTGGTGTTTCATATTAAAACTAACTGCTCATGTACGGTAGCTGACTACTGTGAGCACCGATTGTACCAAGTACTGAGTGGAAGGATTAACAGATTGAGTATTTCCAGTGGGACGTGACATGGGTTCCTGTATGTACGTCATGTTTACTGTTCATGTTTTATTAGTCCTGGTTTAGTTTGTGAGTTTTAACTTGAAACGCTACATATTTCAACGTTAGGCTTGTTAAGTATGACGTAATAACTATATTCGGGTCAAAATGTTTCTTCAGATCTCAAAATTCAACAACAATAACGGACCCCTAGGACATTTCCATGATCACTCCCTTCTTTAGTGAGGCACCAATAGGAGTTCCAGTTCTTTCAGGTCCAATCTTCTTGTTTAGACGTCCAGGTCTGCGATCTTTACTGCATCGGTTGAGGTTCTCTGTTTCTTGTTGTTTGAACAGAACATTAAAAAAAAAAAACAACACAACTTACACGTCATTCTAGCTCTTTCCTTCTGACGGGGAAGAGAAGTGGAGATGAGTCTGCAGTTGATGAGGAGAGGTACCGATCTTAAACCAATTAAGAATAAAGGTTTGGCTGCCTGGGTTCTGCTTAGACTGCTAACCTAACTAAAGTTAGCACTGACTGTTTTTTTACAGATACCTTTGACAGGGTGGAACTGACGTCAGACAGGAGCTTATTAATTGTTTAGCATTTAGAAGACTGACCTGCGGTTAGCTGCTAGGCGAGCAATGTCACATGACCTTGCTAAAGCAATGAAATGCAAGACATGTCTTTGACATTGACATGAGCCAACAGCACACATAGTATAGTTGAACATTTTAGGACTGTTAGGCATACAGGTATAGTGCAGGACGGAGGACTGGGACAGATTGCTGAACCGGCCTTAAACTGGACATGTGGCCACCCTAGTCACATGTCAACAAGCTTGTTATCATTCCGTGCACATTTCCTCACTACTGGATTCAAGAAATGTGCAATCGAATGGAGACTCTTCGGGTAAATGGTGTACTGTCTCCAAGTTATGTACACAGGAGCACAGCTCCACAGGGGAATTGAGAAAGTTTGTGTGGTAACAGGACAAAGACCACTGGACCTGTTCTTCCCTTTATTCGTCTTTCATTTCTGGATGTGATGCCAGTATGAGGCTCTGCATTCGATCATCTTACAGGTGGAAAACTGTGAAACTTCCTTTCTATGGTCTAGTATTTCACAGACTAGGTAGTTGGATTACCATATGGGGGAAATATGGGGCTATAAGCACCTGCGGGGTGTGAGTGACGGGATCCAGAGATCCATGTGTGGAAAATGGCTCCAAAGCAGACTGCATCTGGGCGTGGCCAAAGGCCATAGTGTGAATGAAGTAGCTGAATCTGCAGGTGTATAGAAGTGTGCAGTCATACGGGTCTACCAGCAGTGGGAAAAGCCAAGCCTACAGGAAATTATCCTCAGAATTGTGTGACAGAAGGCATCCACCAAATCTGGCTTAACTGACCAATTCTTTGATGTGAGTGTCTGAACATTGATGTGAACTACATCCAGACACTTGTCAAGTACATGCCCAAGCCATTCCCAGCTGATATTGGCACTGGTGAAGGGATTATAGGGTCAGGGTACGTTCAGTCACAGGGGACCAGTCAATCTCCCTACAATCTCAAGTCAGACTCCAGATTGTAGTTAAGCTAGGGATTTCTCCAGAGCTCACTGTGATATCACCATTCTTCACCCTCACATTCATCCCTGGGTTCAAATTTCACTTTGCATAAAAGTGTGGGCTGGCCTGGTTCAGCAGTCGTAGCTTTGTTTGCATCACATGATCATTTTCTTACATTTGTACCTGCAAAGATTCCAATCCACATATTTCATTTAACCCTTATTAACTGATTTAATTCATTGGAGTAGCTTATGTAGCTGTCAGCAGAAGACGACAGCGACTCCAGCCCAACTGAACTAACCCTCCTGCATAATGTGGCAAAAATTCCCCCACATTACTGAGAAAATCTCCTACTATGGGACGTCTCCTCCAAATTTCAGTTCCTTAAAAAAACTAAATCCTAATTTTCATCAACTTTCAAATGAACTAAGAGAGCATCCGAAATTCAACAGCTTATAGCTGCTCTAATTCTGACCTTATACCATAGACCTCTGTGTTTGTTGTGGGACTGACCGTGTGGTGAATGTGTGTTTTGTCACAGGTGAATAGTCCAGCTTGCTGTAAAGATGTCGGGCACTGCTGTTCCTCTCTCTAACACAGCTAATGGCTACACCATTGTGAGCCAAGTGCTCCCCCCATCAAATGTACCTGGGCAAGTTATCTCCAGTGTAAACCCGGTTCAGAAGTTTCGGAAAGGATGGCCGAAAACTCTGGGAGTAAGTCCTGTTTGTGTTACGTAGCCAGTAGCCGAGCTTCTCTTGCTGTAATATTAAAGCTTGTTGTAATATTTTAATATTGCGTATGTAAGTTTACAGTCTAGTCTATATACACTACCAGTCAAACGTTTAGACACGTCCTCATAGCAGGTTCTCCTTCTGTTGATCTTAAAGCTTTACAGTAGAATAAAAGTGAAGACACCAAACTGTAAAACATCAAACATCAGGAGTATATGTGGTGTATGAGGATATGGGCTTGTTCAGGCTCTCATCAGTTGGAGCTAAGTGTAGGACTGTAGAGTCTTTAAGATCACCAACAACATCCATTTAGAGGGGTGTGTCTAATCTTTTGACTGGCACTCTATGGAGCTGCCGGTCTGAAAACAGCCTTCTCTGAATCCATTGTTTTTGTGTTGTCATGAATTCCACCTATCTACATGAACCGCAATAAAAAAGTATTAGCACCTCGTTAATTTCCTCAGTTTTTTTGCCTATTCGTCACATTGCATGGTTTCATTTCCTCATAATCTACAACCCCCAAAAAGTTGGGTCATGGTTCAAAAACCACTTTTCTGTCACATGAGACAAAACGAGGAAGTAGGATGGAAGTGTAAGTTTTTAACTGAATCAAACTAAACCAAAACCAAAGACACTAGCAAACTGAGAAACGACTGGGAGCAGGGTTACATAAACAACAGACATGGAGACAAAACCTCAAGTAGGAACAAAAGGAAACAACTGGGAGTATAAATGAACAAGGACTAACGAGGAACACCTGGGCAGGGGTGGAGGTACAAACTAAGAACAGGTGAGGGGCTGGACAAGAGGACAGAGACAGGAGGAGCAATGACCAAAACAAACAGGGCACATGGAGCAGGACAACAAAAGGCACATGGAAATGACAAGAGAAAAAGAGACAAACAGGAAACCAGAGAAAAGAAAGACAAAAAGGGGGAAAGACGAGACAGGACAAGATTCTCAAACCCAAATTTAACTGAAAGTACAATGAAGAGAAGAAATCAAATGCTGAATCTAAGAAAATATATTGTTTTCTGATATATATATATATATATATATATATATATATATATATATTTATATATATATATATATATATATATATATATATATATATATATATATATATATATATATATATATATATATTGAATTTGATGACAGCAGAAACAAAAGGCTGGTAAAGCTCCGTCATGCTAACAAACTCACCTAGTGAAACATCTCACAGCTAATTAGGCTAATTAAAAGTACGTCAGTCACATGACTGGGTACAAAAGAGCCTCCCAGAGAGGCAGAGTTTCTCAGGTGTTAAACTGGACAAGGGTTACCACTCTGTAAAGACTGCATTGGCAATAAGAGCAGCAAATTAAGGATACAATTTTTTACAATTCTACACCACATACTCTCAATAAAAGATTCAGAGAATCCAAAGAATCTCTGTACGCTTGTGACAAGAACCAGAACCAGTACTGGATAGTCCTGACCTTCAGACCCTCGAACTGCACCTCATTACAAAACAGACACGATTCTGGAGTGGAGTAACTGCATGGGATCAGGACCAATGGAGACATTGGCCTGTCCTATCAAATTTGATTATGCTAACAATTTTAAAGCCAAAAAATAAGATTCCCTGCTTAAATTACATTCTGTTCATAAAACAATCAGTTCAGTAGACAAAACGATCTTCAGGGATGTTGTAATTTTTAAATAAATCTGTTATTTTAATGAGGCTTACTTAATATTGTTCTTGATCTTCCTACATCATATCAGTCTAACGCCTACCTGTTTGTCCCCCCACAGACTGTTCAAATAACGATTGGCTTGTTGGCAGTGATACTTGGTATTCTGCTTATTAGTCAATACATCCCTGTCTTCAGTATAACTGCATTAGTGATGGCTTCTGTGGTAAGGTTAATGTTTATTCACTCAGTCAGAGATACTTGTTTAATTCCTGCCCAAAATCAGTTTACATGAAAACACTTTCCTCTCCTTCAGTTCCTCCCCACTGGCGTTCTTACTGCGGCTGCAGGTTACAAGCTTCGTTTCTGTCTGGTATGTACACCAACTACAGTTAAATGTTCATTGCAGAAAGTATATAATAGACATTTTAGTTTTTCATATACCTTGTGTCTATATTTGTTCTAGTTGTATGTGTTTTAATTGTATATGGTTTATTATCGAATTACACATGTATAAAAGTAAAAACGTAATTACACTAATACAATAAAGTTCATTGTTAATGTATGTAACACCTCCCTAAAGGTGCCCAGTAAACATTTAGTGGGCGTACATCTCAGTAATAGTTAACCCTTGGTTAAGTACATTAACAAAGAATAGTAAATAGTGCGGTGCCTCCATATACATTCATATACATTAGAAACAAAATAAACAAGCCACCCACAAGTATTCAGTGAAAGTAAATGTTAGCTCGATTTATTTAGACAATTTAGTTCTAACCCCAGTTACTGAAATAAAATAAAATAAATAAAACACAACCCAATAGATCTCAATGTTCAAATTAGTTTAAACAGATTCACAACAGCAACAAGTGTACTCTCAGAGCGTTCAAATCCAACTCAAGCGCTTGTAACGTTGTGGCCCATTTTGTGGGTGCACTTATGAAAGACCAGAGATGGAAAGTGATTTAGAGAGTCAGAACAACCGCAACCTAGCAGTACTCACGATTCACAGAGCTGACTTGCGATTCTCTGAAGAAACAGTCTTGCCACTTCCAACTGGATACAGGACCCTCTCTGCACACCTACATGGCCTGAGCCGCCTCCCTTAGGTCCACCCCTTCTAAGCCCTGATTGGCGGGCGACATGACATTCTACACCACCTAATTGGTCCAGCTAAAGAGGAAACTGCTGGAAAATTGGCGCGCAAAGAGAAAAGGACTCTGGGAAATGGAGTTCTTTAACACCAAACAAACACGACGGGAAACACATATGCAGGGAATTTTTAAAGGCCTTACATTCTCCCCCTGCTGAAAATCAGCATGTCCCATGCGGGCTCACATTTTCTCAAAAATAACACTCTTAATACACTTGAAATAGTGTTAGTTCACAGGGTTTGGACAATACAGAACCACAGGAACATTCATACAAGTTTTGCATAAAGCTTGGGCATTACACCACCATGCTTGATAACTACTGTAATGTAAGGGAAACTGCATACTTTGCATTTTAGCCATTTCAGCACTACACTGCTTAGTTACCACTGGTTCCTTACTAGGGTCACCAAACGTATCATAGGTTAAACGCTCTGAAGGCCTCCTATTTCTCCCTGACCTTCTCAGACTCACAGGCACCTTGGCCCCACCTGTACTATGGTGATCGTCTGTCCTACGCTCACCCTGGCTGTCCTCTACTTCACTAAGGCTTCAGGTGAAGTGTCTAGGGGGTCACACTCTAAAGGAGCAGCTACATTGTCAAGGGGAGAATCGTCAGACTCTATTATTGGCTCTCTTGATTGCTCTTCCTCTGTCTGGGTATTCTGTACAAGGTCGTTAGCGTAACACCAATATTCAGATTCACTATCTGACAGAGACTGTATGGCACACTAGATCTTCACTGGGCTCAGTTGTCTTTGGTTCAGAGGCTGCGTTTGGGTCTTTGGCCTTTCTCTGGGGTCTGGGAGAGAGAACTGGACTGGAGTCAACTTCTGGACTCAATCTTACTGCCTGACCAAATGGCAAGAGATGGTTACGGTGCATGACTTTTGAGGGTCCCACACCATTCATGGGTTTCAGGCGATATACTGGCAGATCAGACTAC
The DNA here is from genome assembly GCA_024036415.1 of Prochilodus magdalenae. Taxonomy (NCBI): domain Eukaryota; kingdom Metazoa; phylum Chordata; class Actinopteri; order Characiformes; family Prochilodontidae; genus Prochilodus; species Prochilodus magdalenae. Next base: position 17,442 of record JAMWET010003212.1, on the reverse strand, counting down.
TACAAAAGGGTCAGGACCCCCCTGATCAGCAAGTTTCTGTTTTCCTTTAAGACCAAGGTTTCTAATGAGAACTCAGACAGTGATAGTGGATTTTTGGTCATAGCGCAGCTTGTTATTCATGTTCATCTTTGCAGATGTAGCTTGAGCTAACTGGTGAGCCTGTTTCAATTCATTTTTCATCCTTGACACATATTTCATGTGAGATGATGTTGATGCCCCGTCTGCAGAGATCCTGAAACACACATCAATAGGCAGTCTAGCTTCATGACCAAATATGATGTAGTATGGGGAAAAACCTGTGGCTTCATTTGGAGTACAATTGTAAGCATGCACTAGGCTCCATTTTGACTTTTGCTGTGTGCTCAGTGTTCCCAGCATATCCAGGAAGGTTCGATTGAACCCTTCCGGTTGGGAGTTCCCTTGTGGATGATATGGGGATGTTCTTGACTTCTTTACCCCCAGCATTGTCAAAATCTCATGGATCAATCTGCTCTCAAAGTCTCTCCCTTGGTCGGAGTGAATTCGGGTGAGCAGGCCATAGTGAACAAAGTATTTCTCCCACAAAGTTCTGGCTACAGTCACAGCCTTCTGATCTTTGGTGGGAAAAGCTTGTGCATACCTTGTAAAGTGATCTGTCACCACCAAAACATTGCATATGTTCTGAGAATCTGGCTCAATGGATAGAAAATCAATACAAACCAGATCCATAGGGCCAGAACTACAAGGGAGCAGCTCTATGAGGAAGTGTTTCCCTCTTTATGCACCGGTCACAGGTCTGACAATAAGCCTCTACATCACGCTTCATGCGGGGCCAGAAAAATCTGTCTCGTACTAGGGAACAGGTTTTGTCAAAACCCAGATGACCACTGTCATCATGCAAAGACTTTAAGACAGTGCTGTGAAACTTGGGAAGCACTAGTTGTTGTCTTGCTCTCTGGTCAGCCAGTTTAATTGTTCTGTACAACAATCCATGCTCAAGGGACAGTTTCTCCCAGTCCCTCTTAAGAACGTTGATGTCAGGGTGTTTAGTCAGAACATTTGTGACAGGCCTAATTTGGCTAAAGGCCAACCAGACTTCCCTGATACAAGAGTCCCTCCTCTGAGCAGTTTGGATAGCATCTTTACTAAAGGTAGACAGTGGATCAACTTCCACTTGGGTACTTTGACAGTATACTTCAGGAATGGTGGACACATGGGCTCCCATGTGACTCATAAGACAGCTTGGTTGAGAGCTCCTTCCACTGTCAACGGACAGTCCCTGGCACATGGCATGAACCCCAGGAGCTAAAATCTCTTGCCAGTCATCATCTAGAGAAAGGCTTGCATGTGGTCGCCTGGACAAAGAGTCTGCATCTACATTCTTCCGCCCGGGCCTATATTTCAGACTAAAATCGTACGTAGACAAGGCAGACCATTTGTGGCCTGTAGCATCAAGCTTTTTTGGAAGTCATTATGTATGTCAAGGGGTTGTTGTCGGTTCTGACCTCAAATGGCACTCCGTAGAGGTAATCATGCAGTTTGTCCACCACTGCCCATTTTAAAGCTAAAAACTCAAGTTTATGAGCCGGATACCTTTTCTCAGATGGAGACAAGCTTCTGCTAATAAAGGCGACAGGTCGCAGTTTGTCATTATGCTCCTGATACAGAACCCCACCTAAACCGTCCAGACTAGCATCAGCATGCAAAACATAGGGCTTTTGGGTGTCAGCAAAGGCTAGCACAGAAGTCTGAGTCAACTTGGCTTTTATCTCTTCGAACGCGGAATCGCACTCTACAGTCCATCTAGAACCAAAGGGCTCAGAGCTCTTGACATGAACTTGACTGTGCACTGATCTCCCAGCTTTTGTGAGCCTGGAGTGAGAAGAAGAGCCTTGGAGTCGCTCATTGAGGGGACGACAGATCTTGGAATAATCTTTTACAAAGCGACGGTAATATCCACAGAATCCCAGAAAAGATCTGAGTTCAGACAGTGTCTGAGGCTTGGGCCATGCCGAAGCGGCTTCAATCTTTAATGGATCAGGGGCTATTCCGTCTTGGGACACAATATGACCAACGTAGGTGGCTGAAGTCCTCCCAAACTGACATTTATCCAGTGATAGTTTCAGCCCTTCGTTTTTTAAATGGTCAAGAACTTTTAGGAGTCTTTCCTCATGTTCCTCAAGCGTTTTTCCAAAGATGATCAGGTTGTCTAGATACACCAAAACCTCCAGGAAGTTAATGTCTCCAAATGTCCTTTCCATAACCCTCTGAAAGGTGGCAGGGGCTCCACAAATTCCCTGTGGCATACGCTCAAACTTATAAAATCCTAGTGATGAAAGCAGCAGATGAAAGCTGTCTTTTCTTTGTCAGCTTCACTTATAGGGATCTGGTAGTACCCACTTCTCAGATCTAAAACTGTGAACCAATTGCTTCCAGATAAGCTATGAAGCGCATCCTCGACTCTTGGGACTGTGTACTGATCAGGGATGGTTCGTTGATTCAAGGTGCGGTAGTCCACGCACATTCTGATCTTTCCTGACTTCTTGCGAACGACTACGATTGGAGATGCATAGGGACTTCTTGAATCTGAAATGATGCCATTCTCTTTCATTTCCTGCAGATGTTTTCGCACATCCTCTATGTCAGCTGGAGCTAGGCGATGAGATCTTTCTCTGAAAGGTTTTGGATCAGTCAATCGAATCTCATGCTTGGTACTCTTAGAACAGCTTACATCCCACTCGTGGCAAGAAAACACTTCCCTTCTCTCCAGCATTTTTATGACAGAAACATTGCTTTGCCTCTTCTGGCATTGGGGAGTCCCCAAAATCACCAAAAAGGAACTGGGAGATAATGTAGAGGTAGTTTCAGAGGTAGGAGCTTTTAGCTGGGGATCCATTGTGACAGGAAAAAGATTGGCAAGAGGTGTCCCTCGTCTTAGAACAACAGGTTTACTGGAAACATTTCTCACAGTGACAACTACGCGTTCTGTGACAGAACTGATGCAGAGTGGACTTCAGGTCTTACTTGAACTTCTGCTGAATTGTTCACCGCTTCAGTCTGATCTACTAGCAGTAAGTAGTTGGTCAGTTTACCATGTAACTTGGGCACACCAGCCACTCGAAGAACTTGGCTTGGCTGCAAAGTGACTGGACTAGATTGAACAAACCAAACGGTGCCTTTTTGGTTTGAGTCTTCTAAAGAGCCATCAGTCTTTTAGGGACTCATAAGCTTTCCTGATAATGGGGTGTATGGTCAGAGTATTTAAAAACCCTTCTCCACCCTGAGTTCTACATGAATCAATCAGCTTCCTTATTATCTGAGTGTTAGTTCCCACTAATAGAGCTACAAGGGAGTTTAAGACGGGATCAGGGCACACTAATGCTAATGTGTCTATGGTTTCCTGCACCCCTGCAATTCCTCTAGTAAATTCAAGTCTGACTGATAGGTACCCATCATAAGGATACTTGTGAGAACTAAGCCCCCATGTTTCCAAATCTTCTACTGGCTGTATTTGCAAATGTGTCAAATGAGCATCATAAAAGCTTCTGTACAAAATGGTGACCTGAGAACCATTATCTAAAAGGGCTCTGGCATAGATTCCCTCTATCTGAACTGGTACTTCAGAGGTGGGACCCACTAACCCCTTAGAAATTTTTGTGGTTTCTACAGATGAAGGTGAGCATTGGGTGGAACGTGCCTTAATGAAAACCCTGTACCATTCCTTCACAGGGCTCCGTTGAAGTTTCCCTGCATCCGGTCAATCAATTTCCGGTTCACCCTTGTCAAATCTTCAGCACCTTTACATTCTCTTTTGGTGTGTCCGTCCTCTCCACACCGATAGCAGAAAATCCCTGTCATCTTGGGTATGGGCTTTGGCTTTTCTGGTGAGGCTTCCTCTCACAGCTTTGGGTGAAGCTACTCAGTTTCTTTGGTGGACCCACTTGGTGTGGGCCACACAGTGGCCACGTTTAGGAGTTTAGTGACCTGACCTGACAGCTCTTTAAGTTCTTTCCTTAAACTGTCCAGCTCAGAGGTTTTGGAAGATTGTGATACAGCAGTGGCGGCAACTTAACAGCTTCTCTAAACTGGATCCATTCTTCTTCCTCCCTAACCTCTCTTAATAGCTGTGAAAAACTAGGAGGTTCTCGTAGAGCATGGGTAAGCCGAAGCCTGAGAGCAACCATATCGCCAGTCAGAGCGCCTTTCACTAGCTGCTCCATACATGCTTTATTCAAGTCTGCAGGCTTAAATCCTCCTTTAGACAGTGCTTGGTGAAGAAGTTTATCCAGCCGGTACAAAAATGTGGAGAGCTTTTCCCCTTTCTCTTGGTAGGTGTACCTAAACTTTGCCATTAAATCTGTGCCACTTTCTGTAGTGCCATAAGCGGTGTCAAGAGCAGCCATAGTCTGTAACAGTAGCAGACGGGTTGCTAACTTTAAGAAGTCTAATAATATCAGCAGCTGGCCCCCTTAAGCTTTCTGCTATGCGCTGTTTCTTTGCCGCCCCATTACACTCCCATTCACTGACCATTTGAGTGGCTTAATCCACCCAGCCTTCATACTCCTCCTCACCTGGAGGAACAGGTCTAACTCCTGAGAATAACCTTAATTTTCTGTAGCTGGGATACTTGACCACACTTGTCTATCAGCTTGCCTATAGCACTCACTAGGTCTGCACTAAGGTCAACTTTAGGTTGTGGATTAGCTTGAGCAAAAGCCATGACATCATCCATAGATTTTCCCTCCTGCTTTAACAGTGTACACAGCTTTGAATGGAATGCCTCGTCCCTAGAGCTGGAATCAGCAGCTTCTAAACTGCTCACTAATTGTACAGGACAGGGTTCTACCTTCCCATCAATGCCAACCTCAGAAGGCAGGGGAAATTGCTCTAACATGGTGCTGGTCTTGACTAGAATAAATGCCCGTTTCCCTGAGGAATCCCCACGGCGACCCCTTATCCTAGTACGCCCAAAGACCTTGACTGTTCCTAGCACTCTCAAGATAACCTCATCTGCTGTCTCTCTGGGAACCTTACCCAGTACAATGGCATAAAATGAATCAATGTTCTCTTGTCTACTCCGATCAACAGCTTGTCTAAGCTCCATATTATCAGTGCTTGGTATCAATGTGACATAAACAAAGGAATGAAAGACAAAAAGATATATATAATATTAAACAGGATGGTGGGAAAGAGATCGCAGCGGTGCCTCCAAAAATGTAACACCTCCCTAAAGGCGCCCAGTAAACATTTAGGGGGCGTACATCTCAGTAATAGTTAACCCTTGGTTAAGTACATTAACAAAGAATAGCAAATAGTGTGGTGCCTCCATAAACATTCATATACATTAGAAACCAAATAAAATAAACAAGCCACCCACAAGTATTCAGTGAAAGTAAATGTTAGCTCGATTTATTTAGACAACTTAGTTCTAACCCCAGTTACTGAAATAACATAAAATAAAATAATAAAATAAATAAACTCAACCCAATAGATCTCAATGTTCAAATCAGTTTAAACAGATTCACAACAGCAACAAGTGCACTCTCAGAGCGTTCAAATCCAACTCAGGCGCTTGTAACGTTGTGGCCCATTTCGTTGGTGCACTTATGAAAGACCAGAGACGGAAAGTGATTCAGAGAGTCAGAAGATTCAGTTGAACCGATACTCACGGATCCCAGGAGCACATGGAGAAAGAGTCATTACATTTACATTACATTTACGACATTTAGCTGACGCTCTTATCCAGAGCGACTTACAGGGTTAATCATATTACAGGTAGGCCAATTTAGTGTTAGGAGTCTTGCCCAAGGACTCTTATTGGTGTAGCACAGCATAGTCACTCAGCCCAGGATTCAAACCCCAGTCTCCCACGTGTGGTGGTGGCTACTTGGCAGGTATTGGTGTTATCCGCTGAGCTACACCAACCACTGAGTCTCGGTATCCAGGACGACAACGCAACCGAGCAGTACTCACGATTCACAGAGCTGACTTGCGATTTTCCAAAGAAACAGTCTTGCCACTTCCAACTGGATACAGATGCAGTTTTCGCACGAACACGAAGCCCGGAGTGCAGCGAAGTCCCGGCGATGCACGAAACCTGGCAGAGTCCATTAAACATGGGCTCGCACTCAGTCCCGCTTTCTCCTGCTCTTCCCAGTACGCTAAACTCCAACAGGGGGCTTGACTGCCACTCTCTCTGTTTTCTTTCTGATCTCTCACTGTTTTTTTCTCTCTCTCTCTCTCTCTCTCTCTCTCTCTCTCTCCACACCTACACGGCCGGAGCCGCCTTCCTTAGGTCCGCCCCTTCTAAGCCCTGATTGGCGGGCGACATGACAGTCATGGTGTTAGTCCACCTAATTGGTCCAGCTGAACAGGAAACTGCTGGAAAATTGGCACGCAAAGAGAAAAAGACTCTGGGAAATGGAGTTCTGTAACACCAAACACAAACACGACGGGAAACACATATGCAGGGATTTTTTTAAAGGCCCTACATGTATATATTGCTTTTAGGATGAAACAGTACAATACAGTATGATCAATGCATTATTTACATTATATGTTTATGAGTGTGTATATGTAAATATGTGTGTGTGTGTGTGTGTGTGTGTTCGTTTGTATGTGTTTGTGTTGTTGGTGATCTTATATGAATAAAGTTTAATTTTGGAGGTTTTTAAGGTGGACTGCATATTTCCATGAGTGCTATTTTATAGTTTGATGTCTTCACAATCAAAGTATTTGCATAAAAAACACTTTCTTGTTTCTCGTGCAGGTGAGGGCTGCTCTGGTGATGAACGTGATTAGCTCAGTAGCTACAGGGATAGCCATCATCCTGTTTTCCCTGTATTTTGCATTTTTCAATTGGTGGCGATGGGTAAGACTTTTTGACTGCTCAACACATTCAGCATATTCAATTGTGTGTTGCTTTCTTTCTTTTGACCAGCACTGATTTAATTTCCAGTAGCGTATGAATATATTACATAAGGTATATAAAGAGTAAAATAAAAACTAGTTACCAAAACTGAACTTCAAAACATGATTCAAAACTTCAGAGAAAATACAAACTAGCTCAGCCAACACAGGGCAGTCTTAGAAAATCCACAATCAGCTGCAGCTGTCAGACGTCATGTGCAGTACCATGCAGGCCCAGCATGGGGGCAGTATGTGACATATATTCATATTCAATCAATATACCGCATATCAGAGGCGGAGTTTCTCAGATGTTAAGATGGACGGGGTCACCATTCTGTGAAATACTGCACTGGCAGATGAAGCAGCTATTCAAGAGGACATTTCTCAACATGCAACACCAAAGAACTTGGAGATGATTAGCATCTACATGGGACAAGAATCAGGTCAGGACGAATGACTCTAGGATGACACTCCCCTTCCATGGGTTAAGACTCCTAATTAACAGCTCGTGATCTTCTCCATGATTTCGGTCACAACAAACAATCTGTAGCTGAGGTACAAGGAAGGAGATCTGAGACTGATGTGGGAGGATTAAGATGAGATTATCTCAATACTCCATCTTAAGTAGTAGAGAGGGCCGTTTATCAGTTTCAGCTGCTTTGGTGTTAATGAAATTAACCACAGGTGCAGTAGAGGAGCAACAATGAGACACCCCCCAAAACAGGAATGGTTTAAAAGGACGAGGTCATTGACATTTTGACATGTTTCGGTCCATCCGACGCCACCAGGTTGCACTTCAGACTGTCCAGGAGCTCAGTGATGCCCTGGTCCAGATCTGGGAGGAGTCCCCCAGGACACCATTCGTCGTCTCATTAGGAGCGTGTGGGAGCCATACAAACTACTGAGCACCATTTTGAGTTGCTGCAATGGAATTTTGGTTAAATGGCCTCTCCTGCTGCATCATTTTTTCGCTTTGATTGTCTTTGAATTCAACCCTCTGTGGGGGGATCATTTTCATTTCCACCAAACGATGTGGCATCCTTGCGCCTAACACATTACCCAGTCTATATGAGGAAAGATATTCTGCATGATTTTTTTTCCCGTTGACATCTGATGTGTTTTCAAAGTGTTCCCTTTATTTTTTTGAGCAGTGTATATGGACTGTGAACTGTATATTATGTGTATTGTATATTATGTAAATGGTGGGCTGTCAATTATGTGTATATTGGTTCAGTACTAGAGAGACACAAACTGCCGAAACCAAATTCATTGTGTGTGCTGACTTACTTGGCCAACAAACCTTATCCTGATTCTGATATGGAGCATGAACAGGTTTGAGAGATGAATGAAGGGTAGTTTCAGATTTTTGAGCATTAATAATGTAATACTGCAGCCAAGAATGTTAATCAATCACCTAGTGCTTTTGTAATTCGGGGTCTGTGGGGTCTAATTTGGGTTTTTTTAACTATGGGGTCCTTAGATGGCTTTGTAAACTGTTTTTGAACCAGATTGTGATGAAATTCTATTCATTATTATTAATATTCTTTTTTAGGACCTAGAAAATGGCATTATCGCAACGCTGTTCATTATTTCTATAATTCAGTTCATCATCTCCATCTATGTCTCGTCATTTGCCTGTAGAGCCACCTGCAGCCCTGGACCATATGTGAGTATTTAGTACTGAGTAATTAGTATAATACCTGATTTTGTTGAGGTATTATTATTTATATTGTCCTCCATTTGTCTCCATTTGACCAGGACTTAAACATGTACTGTCAATGATAAGGGTTTACACATATTTGATATCTACTGTAATGACTCTCCCTGTATATAAATTGAGCTCATCGGACCAAAAAGAGAGTCACCTTGTGTGTTTAAGGTGGTAGTAACTTCAGCATCCTGCAGATGGCGCTGCGTGATGTAAAGAATGGAAGTATGGTGTTAGGTGGGTGCTCTCATGGAGAGGTGAATACGTAGCTCTATGAAGAGACACGCAGGGAACACGTCGTGCAGGGGTTTCGGAGTCAGTTTTTATTGAACAATGAGAGCATCCAGACTTCGCTCATCACAACTTCCCAGACAACGCCAGCTGGAGAGCCCACACTACAACCCAGCACTGTTCACCACATGCACACACTCTCCCGCATTTTCCTCCACACTCTCCATCATTCGCTCTGGCTCTCCACCGCGCACATGCGCACTGTACCCCACCTTAAAGTGACCGTTACAACGAGGATGATGAGTCTACTATAAATACCTGCGGGGTGTGAGTGATGGGATCCATAGATTGGGAAGAGGTGCTATAGTGCAGGGAATGTCGCGTTCCATATGTGGAAAATGTCTCCAGAGCAGATGTTAATGATTGGCTAAAAGGAGGGACTGCATTTGGGCGGTCAGCTCAGTATAGAAACTCACCCAGTATATGAACTATGAAGCTTATGAAGCTCTCTGTATGTCTCTAGGTAAATATCACTGTGGTTGCAAACCCAGAAGGAGGTTCAATGGTAAGTCCATTCCCTGTTCACCACAAAGGAGAGGTAACTAAGCTGGCGGGAACAGAGTTTGTGAATTTTACCACCTATAGCTTTTATAACATGTTCATATTCTGTATGTTACAGTATCCACTGTCTACAGTCAACACCACCACCGTGAACAGTCTACCGATGGACAGTCCTCCACCGTACAGCGAGATAAAAGGCTATCCAGATTACTGAGGCTACACAATGGACTACACGTGTACTGCCCTGTGGAGCCGTACTGCACTGTGTATGTTACGTTTAGCTACATTATACATGACGTACTGCTGATTATCTTCCTGGACTTCATTCTTCATCATGCCACGGTATCAGATCTTGTTAGTTGTTGTGTAAAGGTGGACTGTCTGATGTTTCACATGTGATGAAACGTCTGTTTTATTGATTTGAAATAAATAAAGAATAGTGCTAGATTGTATGTTAGTATCATTTGGACACATTTTGTTTTGGTATGAATGATTGGGTTCTAGATTAGGGGTTTAAATGAGCAGCTTTGAGAGAACCAGAGTTACAGTCCTGTAAGAGTACAGAGAGGGAGAACCAACAAACTGTCTGCCAAGTTCGGACTGACCCAACACATACGATAGCAGATGTTCAGCGAGCCGTGGTGTCCTCCATGAGTCATCCTGTTAGTGCAGCACCATTGGCAGACGGCCGCACCATGCAGGACTACATGCACACAGACCGTTACCACGCCTGTCCTTAACACCACAACACCGTCACCAAAGACTGCAGTGGTGTCGTACCAGACTGTCATGGCAAAATCTGCAGGAACTGTGTGAGGATATTCAAGCTGCATGGGATGGATTATCACAGGACACCATTAGGAACCTCTACAGGTCCATACCGTGACGTCTGGCAGACAGACACACATACTGTGTGAGGAATCAACTGATGCCAGCACTTGGGAAATGAGAAATGAAAAAATAAATAAATAATGATAAAAAAAAATGCACTCTGGTTTCTTGTGGGCTGTTATGCTTAATAGTTGGTGGGTCGAGAGGTTGGAAAGGTTGAGAGCCCCTGTCATAAATGACTACAGTGTGTAAAGTGTAGAGGTCTGAGGGTTAATGCTGTACTTAGAGTGAAGTTACAATCAAATGTCTTACAGTCATGTACCACATATTTACCAGAGCTAAGCTGCCGGTGTACACTGTGTACATGTTCTCTGTTTTACAGTATTCAATGTATGTAAACAACGATACCGCCATGACTAGTCTACCACTGGGAAGTTCACCAGCGGTCTCCGAGATAAAAGCCTAACCAGATCACTGAGACATCACACTCTCCAGAGGAAACATCGTAATAGGCCTGTCTATGCACTGCCACCGTCTAACTATATAGCTTGTGGATGTCACATTTCACATTATAGATGATATACGACTGATTCATCTTTTTTGCCTTTACTTCTCACACCGCCATGTTTTTCTGTTGTTACACTCTTTTTAAGAAATAAGTTTTACATTTATTAAGTATTAAGTTTATTTAGTATTACTATTAAAACAGAGTGATTTGATGCAAGGGTGTTTTAACGGTGTAACTGAAATCCCTTTCCCTTAGTTAACTGTAGTTTTACTGTAGTTTCTAACACTGAAAACTGATTTACCGAACTGATATACAAAGTATTAGAAATGTAATAAATGAAGGATGAGAGTAAATTGGACTGTTAGTGGAAAACAAGAGGTACACAGACATCTCATAATCAGACTGAGGAGTCTGGAGTTGGTGCAGCAGATAACAGTTCAGTGGACAAGAAAATCCTGAGAGAAAAAACCCACTTAATTTAAGAATACTTAGTGTACTTCCTTTTTCATAATTAATGTATGGAAAGTGCGCTATTTTCATAAACTAATTTTATATGAGTATGCTAATTATAATCATTAGTGCTATTAAATATATACTTCAATAGAACTAACTGTACTTAGATGTACTATTTTGAGACTTAGATTCATTTAGAGATACATAAACAATAATGTACATTTCTAGTACATTAAAATGTAATATATACATATGTAATATATGTACTACTGGATGTCTAGAATTTCCCTTTGGGATCAATAAAGTATCTATCTATCTATACACACGTGGACAAAATTGTTGGTACCCGTCAGTTAATGAAAGAAAAACCCACAATGGTTACAGAAATAACTTAAATCTGACAAATGTAATAATGAATAAAAATTCTATGAAAATGAACAAATGAAAGTCAGACATTGCTTTTCAACCGTGCTTCAACAGAATTATTTAAAAAAAAAAAACCTCCTGAAACTGTGACCAAAGGGACATGGTAAATCAAGGTGTGTTCACTAATTAGCATCACAGTTCAGTGGGCCTATATATAGGGCTATAGGGAGTCACTGTGCTGTTTGGTGACAAGGTGTGTACCACACTCACCATGGACCAGAGGAAGCAAAGGAAAGAGTTGTTTCAGGACATTAGAAAGAGAATGATAGACAAGCCTGGTAAAGGTAAAGGTGATAAGACCATCTCCAAGCAGCTTGATGTTCCTGTGGCTACAGCTGCATATATTATTCAGAAATTTAAGATCCATGGGACTGTAGCCAACCTCCCTGGACATTGACGCAGGAGGAAAACTGATGACAGATCAAGAAGAAGAAGAATTTTGTCCACGTGTGTGTATATATCCATTAAAATATACTTAATTTTTACACTTACACCTAAGTAATAACGTATATAATATATAATATATTTTCAACATGATTTCTACAAAGTTCCTATTTGAATTCATTAGCAGTGAAGCAGTATGGGTGTTTATGGGAGTTTTTACAGGTCCTGCTTGATCACTATGGACCCCAGAAAACCGGAGAGGGTTAATGAGTTTTTATTATATTCCTTATTCCAAGGATGAATTTATTGTTGCTGCTTCTACATGTGTGTAGGGTCACTGTGGCTAAGAACATGTGCTCTCTAGACCAAACATGCTGAATATGCAGATCACCGCTGTCCAAGAACAAAATGGTAATGTTACAGGAGAGAGGGAAACCATGCCTGACTTTCAGTAGAAGTTAATGTGAGGAGGTTTCATTCTGACTGACTCCACCGAGCAATTCTGGTCGTCTTGAAACGTTTACCTGCTGGGTTCAAATGACATAGAAAGATTCAAGATTCAAGAGTTTTATTGTCATATGCACAGCATAACAAGCAGTTACATTGTACAATGAAATTCTTACTTTGCAGTTCCTCCATTCCCGACAGTTTTAAAAAATAAATATCAATATAAAAGGAGAGAGAAAAATAATATATATATATGTACACTAAGTAAAGAAAAACACTAAGTAAAGGAAGGGAGAGATGAAAATCAGCAAACTTGGAGATTTTATTTCCTAGCATATAATATATATATATAACACCATAAACTGTTTCTCTATTATGTTCTTTCTTTCTTGTGACACATATTTAGTATTTGATAAACATCAGTAATGTAGTGAAACTACATCTGGGTATTGTGTGCAGTGTGACTGCCAGCAGGATTCTGAGAACCGCCCACCTAAACCACACCCCCCGCTCTCCCTTCCCCACCACACAAACAAAATTACATAATCACACCATGCGTTTTCTATGGGAAACAGCGAATGCCATTCCTTAGCGGATGTGCAGTAACCAGCGAGCTGCCCTGGTAATTTGATTTTCACGCAGCTCATGAAGTCATTTCACAAGAATCAGCAAAGTGAAACTGAACATTAATCTCAGAGAACATCAGCCCTGAGCTCCTTCAGGACCCATAACAGGAAGCATTGCAGCGCACAGACCAGCTGCACTACACGAAGAAAGCAGCAGCTCTCCGTATCAGGTACCCAACTAATAATACTTATATAGATCATAATTCTATTTCAGGTTTATACTGCTGGTGTTGTTATAGCTAATGGTAGATCTTTGTGTTTAGTGTGTGTAAGTTACTTTGCTCTTTTCTGGTGTTTCATATTAAAACTAACTGCTCATGAGTACTGAGTGGAAGGATCAACAGATTGAGTATTTCCAGTGGGACGTGACATGGGTTCCTGTATGTACGTCATGTTTACTGTTCATGTTTTATTAGTCCTGGTTTAGTTTGTGAGTTTTAACTTGAAACGCTCCATATTTCTACATTAGGCTTGTTAAGTATGATGTAATACCCGTCTCCGGGTCTCAATGCTCCCTCAGATCCCAAAATCCAACAACAATAACGAAACCTTAGAACCTTTCCATGATCACGCCCTTCTTTAGTGAGGCACCAATAAGAGTTTCAGTTCTTTCAGGTTCAATCTGCTTGTATATAACAAATATAGTAAAAGACTAAAACTTATAAAGATGATAAAGGAAACGATAAACTCAATAAAAGTAAGTACAGTTTGTCTAAAACTAAAAATGATTGAAGGAGTTACAGAGAATCCTGTAGTGACATCCAGCAGAAGACGATGACTCCAGCCCAACTGAACTAACCCTGCTGCATAATGTGGCAACAATTCCCCCACATTACTGAGAAAATCTCCTACTATGGGACGTCTCCTCCAAATTTCAGCTCCTTAAAAAAACTGAATCTTTATTTTCATCAAAGAACTAAGAGAGCATCAGAAATTCAACAGCTTATAGCTGCTCTAATTCTGACCTTATACCATAGACCCTGTGTTTGTTGTCGGACTGACCGTGTGGTGAATGTGTGTTTTGTCACAGGTGAATAGTCCAGCTTGCTGTAAAGATGTTGGGCACTGCTGTTCCTTTCTCTAACACAGCTAATGGCTACACCATTGTGAGCCAAGTGCTCCCCCCATCAAGTGACCTTGAGCAAGTTATCTCCAGTGTAAACCCGGTTCAGAAGTTTCTGAAAGGATGGCCCAAAACTCTGGGAGTAAGTCCTGTTTGTGTTACATAGCCCACTAGCTGAGCTTCTCTTGCTGTTAAAAAAAAAAAATATTAAAGGCTTGTTGTAATATTTAATTTTTTTGTAGTAAGTTTACAGTCTAGTCTATATACACTACCAGTCAAACGCTTAGACCACGCCTCATAGCAGGTTCCTCCTTCTGTGATCTTAAAGCTTTACAGTAGAATAAAAGTGAAGACAAATCAAACTGTAAAACAGCCCTCATGGAAATTATACAGTCCACCTTAAAACCCTCAAAGTGTGAACTTTACAGGAGGATGGAGCAGCTTCCTTACCCATGCAGTGAAGACTGATAGAAAAGGTTTATACTAAGCAGTTTGGAGTGATTATTTGGTTCGGTCCATCACTGAATATTCACATAACCTGAAAGGAGAACTAGAGCATTTTTACATGTTGCCAGAAAAAGAGATCATAAGTTTTTACACACACTAAATCATATATTAGAGGTGGAGATATGGAGGAGCTAAGTATCATACTGTGGAATCAGGAGTGGCATGTGGGGTCATCCAGATATTGGACTGGTTGCGATTCGCATACACGTGGAGATGTTCAGTGTACGACTATAGAGTCTTATAAAATCACTAACTTACAGCTGTCCTCAACGTTAGAAGGGGTTAGTTCTAAATTTTTGAACTAGTGCTCACCATAATGCTGCAACTTGCCATGCTCTGAATAACCAGCCTTCATCACATGGTAAATCCATTGTCTTTGTGATTGGCACATGAACTCCACCTATCTCTACATGACAGTGCAATGAAACAAGTAGTAGCACCTCTCTTCGATACTTCCCCAAATCCTCAATAATATCTACTCAACACCCGCACAAAAAATCGGGACATTGTCTCCTAACACACCACCACTTCTTCTTACACATGGGACCAACTATACGACGGAAGTAGGATGCTCGACACGTCTAACCACACACACAGATTAATCTCACAAAACTAACCACAAAAACCAAAGACAACTCCAGCACACTGAGATATACTGACTGGGAAGCAGGTTTACATAAACAAACAGTCATTGCGATACCCGACACAACAACCCCCAAACACACAAGACACACGACTTTATGGGCACACAAGAACCCTGGGAGACCCAAATCTTCCCTAATGAACAAGGACTAACAAGTAACACCTGCGGACCACGGGTCCGGTATCGCCTCCAAACTAAGAACAGGTGAGGGGCCAGGACAAGAGGACAGGACAGGAGGAGCAATGACGAAAAACAAAAAGGGCCACAAGGGACAGCTAGGAACAACAAAAATGTTACATGGAAATGACAAGAGAAAAAGAGACAAACCAGGAAACCACGAGAAGAAAACACAAGACAAAATACCAGGTGGCACAAGACCGATGGCACCCCAGTCGACAAGCATGATCTCAAAACCCCAAAGTTAACTGACAAGTACACATGAAGAGAAACAAATCAAATGTCTGATCTAAGAAGCCACGAAACCTATATGTCTTGCTGAAATATGATACTGTATCCATATATATGAAATCCTTTTATGGAATCTTGAGACGCAGGATATCACATTTTGTAATAGTGTTACCGCACCAGCAGAAGATAACAAAAGCCTGGTAAGCTTCCCGCTCATTAGCTAACAAAGACTACCTGGTGGAACAATCCCACACCGCTAACTGATCAGGTTAATTAGAAGCCACGATTAGTCACAGACCCTGGGTATTAAAGAGACTGCCCTGAGAGGTTGGAGTTCGCAGATGTTAAGAAAGGACAGGGGTCACCACTCGTAGACTGCACCTGGCAATAAGCAGCAGCAATCTCAAGAGGACCCTCCTCAAAATGCAACACCAAAGAACTTGGAGATGATCATCATCGCACAACCATACATCATTAAAAAATTAGAGAATCCAAAGACTCTCGTAGCGCCTTGGACAAAACCAGAAACCAGTACACTGGATAGTCCCTGACCTCGGAATCTTCATGAACTGCACCCCATTAAAAAAAGACACGATCTGGAGTGGAGTAACGTCATCTTGGGATAGGACAGCATCTGGAGACATTGGCCTGTCCTATCAAATGTTATTACTGCTAGAAAGCATATATTGAAGTCAACAGAAATGAGTTCCCATCTTAAAATACATTATGGCACAAACAAAAGTTCAGAGACAAAACAGATCTCAGGGAGAACCCACAGTAGAACATGACATGGTTTGTTCTGGTCACTACTGTTTCTGTGACGCGACTAATTTCACCCTGTACTGAAAAAGCGATCGTGCCGTATCATACTCAGTCTAACGTCATACCTGTTTGTCCCCCACAGACATGTTCAAATAAGATGGCTTGTTGGCAGTGATACTGTATGTGCGACCGTTGCTAATGAGTACCGCCCTGGCTTCAGTAAAACTGCATTAGTGATGGGCTTTCTTGGTAAGGTTGAGTTTTACTCCACTCAGTCAGAGATACTTGTTTAATTCCGCCCTAATATCAGTGTAGTTTACTGAAAACACTTTTTCTTCCGTACAGTCACTCCCCACTGCGTTCTTACGCGTCGGCAAGCGTGAGCTTCGTCTCTGTCTGGTTGTACACCAACTACAGTTTAATGGTTCATTGCAGAAAGTATAGAATAGATTTTAGTTTTTAAATATACATTGTGTCTATATTTGTTCTAGGGTGTGTGTTTTAATTGATATGGTATTATGAATACACATGTCTAAAAATAAAAAGAGTAATTACACTTAATACAATAAAGTTCATTGTTAACGTATAATTGCTTTTAGGAGAAACAGTACAATACGCATAACAACGCATTTATTTGGTATTGTGTGTGTGTGTGTGTGGTGGTGTGCTGTGTGTTTGTATGTGTTTGGGTGTTGAAAAATTCAATAGAATAAAGTGATTTTCGGATGGTTCTTTTAAGGTGGACCTGCGTATTTCCAATAAATTGCGCTTTTATAGTTGATTCTCGAATGACATAATTTATATGTGTACGATATTTAATTCGTATTTAGTATTTTAGTAATGGCATAAAAAAACGCTTTTCTTGTTCTCGTCCAGGGAACGCTGCCTGGCGAGAACTGAATCCTTAGCCTCAGTAGCTGACAATGGAAGCATCCGATCCTAGCCCATTCGGGATTTGAGATGGGACACGGGGTAAGGTATTGATTCAACACACAG
>JAMWET010003211.1:0-111856 GCA_024036415.1 Prochilodus magdalenae | reverse complement strand
CTCCCATAGTAAAGAGTCTCGTCACGTCTCTCCTGTACCTGCTGTGTTTCAGTGAGCTGTAGAGAGTGGAGCAGCACGTGGTCTCAGCACGGAGAAGAACCGCTCACCATCTGGGTTGTATGGTTTGGGTGGAGATGGAAGAGTCCTAACTTAGCGTTGGAAGGTAAGACTATACTTTCAGGAATCATTTCCATAGTTGCTTAACTTGGAATTTGATTTGAGTGTTTTGAGTGTTTTTTCTAACCACGATGATGAGCTGATATACTTTCTTTCTGAGCATGAATCAGATTGGAAAGTATTGAGTAACATCATATGCCTCTATCATCTGATGAATGTTCCTGCTGTGTTTCGCAGTGTGGGAGGAGAGAGTTATGTTTCAGGTGGTTGATACATACACGTTAATAACAGTGTAGTGTTGTGGTAGCTGTTTAATTAAAGTTTAAAGGACTAAAAGCAGCGCTTGTTGTTTCTGATCAATGGGAAAATGTATGTATGCTCTTTCTGTGTTTTAAAAGATAAAGGTGTGGTGGTGTTCTGCATCACCAAACTATAGTAACTAAAGTTTATACTTCATACAAATGTGGTGTATATTGTTAGGATAGTGTTTGAAAATGAGAAACTTAGTTTTAGCAACATTTTAGGGCTATTTAACAACTCTACAAAACCCGTAGTGAGTCTAGCAGTTCTTTGGGTGCACTCTACCTCCTTCCCACAGAATGGTCTCTAGTACACCTATCTCTGTCTTTGCTGTTTTAAGGTCAGTCTTTTGAGCTGCAGAGAGACGGAACTGAGAAGAGGAAACGTGTTTCATATCGAGCAGCTGTGACTGACGGAACGGGAAGTGGTAGCCCAGATTTTTTTTTAATTTGCCTTTTTGTGCGAATATGTACAAGGGTAATATACATCACATAAATACACAACATCTGTTAAAACTGTTATGTATTGGGTTTGGTTGTCTAGCTTACTGAGTTGTTTGCGTCCTCTGGTGGGCTATTTATGTAATGGCACTAACACCTGCAGATAATTCAGTAATGAGCGGCAGTAGTGTGTTCCGGTTTTGTTCCTGAGACACGTAAATAACGCACCTCCACCGCTGTTCCTCTAAACCTCGTTTTTTGCTTTGGGAGAATCCTGATTAATCCCACCAAATACATCACAAAACCACGTTCGGATATAAAACAACACACACCACACATACTTACACCTGGTGTCAATATAATTAAGAATTGACAAAGTAGAAATAATTAAAAGATAAACTGAAAAATAGAACCATATACATAACATAAATCTACGTACACACGTATACATCAGTTAATGTCATATAGAAACAAATGGCTTCACTGCAGTGCTTCTGTAAATACCTTTTGTAAAAGAAATGTGTTTTTGGATTTTTTGTTCTGATATAATTGTAGAGAAAGAATCAGAAAACATTTTCAGGTCATTACAAAATAGTCTAGAATTAGGGGCCAATGCCATGACTCTGGGTTTATGAATATGATATTTATCCAGTAAGGTTAGTAATTTTAAAGTCTTATTAAGTCTTTCACTGAGTCCAGTCCTCATGCGGAATAACAACATCATGGAAAATCTTATTTTTGGTAAACTGGGTTTACAATATATGAGATTATTTTATTACTTATTGAATTTCAACAATATGTCAACACATGAAAATAATTAAATATTACATAAAATAAAAAAAATAATCACCATGTAAAAACACTTGAAAATCATATGAATAGATATGAAATTTGACATTCATACATTAAAAATTGTATCACCTCATTTCTGGCTTTTTTTTTTTTTTTTTTTTTTTCTTGCATGTTATGTCCTGGATTGGAACTTTTTGTTTACAGTGCTGTAATGTTTTCTCTCTTTCAGCGCTGAGGAAGAACTGCTCACCATCTGGGTGTATGATTGGGTGGAGATGGAAGAGTCCTGACGGTAGAGTTTCGAAGTTAAGACTATACTTTCAGGGATCATTTCTATAGTTTCTCACTTGGAAATTTGATTTGAAAGTGTTGAGTCTCTCTAACCATGATGATGAGCTGAGATGCTTCTTTCTGAGCGTGAATCGGATAGAGAGTAATGAATAACATCATACGCTTTCTATCATTGATGAACGCTCCCGCTGTTTCGCAGTGTGGAAGAAAGAGGTATGTTCAGAGTGGTTAGATACATGCACGTTAATAACAGTGGAGTATTGTGGAGCTGTTTATTAAAGGAATAAAGCAGTGTTTGTTTTTCTGATCAATTGGAAAATATATGTATGCTCTTTACTGTGTTAAAAGATAAAGGTGTGATGTCGTTCTGCGTCACCAAACTAAAGTAACTAAAGTTTATACTTCATACAAATGTGACGTATGTTGTTAGGATAGTGTTTAAAAATGAGAAACTTAGTTTTAGCAACATTTTAGGGCTATTTACCAAAGCTACAAAACCCTTAGTGAGTCTAGCGGTTCTTTGGGTTCACTCTACCTCCTGTGTTAAGGTCAGTCTTTTGAGCTGCAGAGAGACGGAACTGAGAAGAGGAAACGTGTTTCATATCGAGCAGCTGTGACTGACGGAACGGGAAGTGGTAGCCCAGTTTTTTTTTTTAATTTGCCTTTTTGTGCAAATATGTACAAGGGTAATATACATCACATAAATACACAACATCTGTTAAAACTGTTATGTATTGGGTTTGGTTGTCTAGCTTACTGAATTGTTTGCGTCCTCTGGTGGGCTATTTATGTAATGGCACTAACACCTGCAGATAATTCAGTAATGAGCGGCAGTAGTGTGTTCCGGTTTTGTTCCTGAGAGACTTAAATAACGCACCTCCACCGTTGTTTCTTTAAACCTCGTTTTTTTCCTTGGGAGAATCCTGATTAATCCCACCTGATATATCACAAAAACATGTTCGGATATAAAGCAACACACACCACACATACTTACACCTGGTATCAATATAATTAAGAATTGACAAAGTAGAAATAATTAAAAGATAAACTGAAAGATAGAACCATATACATACATAACATAAATCTACATACACACACGTATACATCAGTTAATATCATATTGAAACAAATGGCTTCACTGTAGTGCTTCTGTAAATACCTTTTGTAGAAGTAAAGTGTTTTTGGATTGTTTGTTCTGATATAATTGTAATAAAGAATCAGAAAACATTTTCAGGTCATTACAGAATAGTCTAGAATTAGGGGCCAATGCCATGACTCTGGGTTTATGAATATGATATTTATGCAGTAAGGTTAGTAATTTTAAAGTCTTATTAAGTTTTCCTGAGTCAGTCTCATGTGGAATACAACATCATGGAAATCTTTATTTTGGTAAACTGGGTTTAAAATATATAAGATTTTTTATTACTTATTGAATCAGCAATGTAATTTCATGTTGTAACAATGTAACAATGAAAGAATTAAAGAAAGAATTAAATATTACATAAAATAAAAAAAATATTCACCATGTAAAAACACTTGAAAATCATATGAATAGATATGAAATTTGACATTCATACATTAAAAATTGTATCACCTCATTTCTGGCTTGTTTTTTTTTTTGTCTTGCATGTCTTGTCCTGGATTGGAACTTTTTGTTTACAGTCCTGTAATGTTTTCTCATCCACTCACATCTTTCAGCGCTGAGGAAGAACTGCTCACCATCTGGGTGTGTGATTGGGTGGAGATGGAAGAGTCCTGACGGTAGAGTTTGGAAGTTAAGACTATACTTTCAGGGATCATTTCTATAGTTTCTAACTTGGAAATTTGACTTGAAAGTGTTAAGTCTCTCTAACCACAATAATGAGCTAAGATACTTCTTTCTGAGCATGAATTGGGTGGAGAGTAATGAGTAAAATCATGCGCTCTCTATCATTGATGAAGGTTTCTGCAGTATGGAAAAAAGAGGTATGTTCAGAGTAGTTAGCTACATACGTGGTAATAACAGTGGAGTATTGTAGAATTGTTGTTTAAAACGTGTTTCATATCGAGCAGCTGTGACTGACGGAACGGGAAGTGGTAGCCCAGTTGTTTTCTTTTATTTGCCTTTTTTGCAAATATGTACAAGGGTAATATACATCACATAGATACACAACATCTGTTAAAACTGTTATGTATTGGGTTTGGTTGTGTAGCTTATTGAGTTGTTGGCGTCCTCTGGTGGGCTATTTATGTAATGGCACTAACACCTGCAGATAATTCAGTAATGAGCGGCAGTAGTGTTTTCCGGGGGTAAGATCCAAGATGGCGGAATGAGCAGTCGCACCTGGCAGGCTCTGGTGTAAACTCGTTTTTTCTTTCAGTCCTTGTGTACCATTTTTGTGTGCATTTTGTTACACAACGAGTTAACTGAAAGTCTTAAAGTCTGGTGTTTTTTGTGACAAAACACGAACTCCGCAAGCTTTTTTTGTCAACTTACCATATACAGGAGACTGCTACAATGGATGACCACGACTATGGCCTGGCTGCTCTCCCTGGTAAACATAGAGGGTTTGCAGAAAAAAGTCAGTGAGCTTCACGAGGAAAACAAACGGCTTAAGAAATCTGTGACAGAACAAGCTCGATACAAAAGGAAGTGGAATCTGTGGTTAAACAGCCTTGCTGAAAAAGATGGGGAGGATATCAGATAGGTGGTTATTGGCGTTTTGACAAGAGTGGTGCCCATTTCAGTGGAGCAGCTTCGCGAGACGATCGACGTTGTGCATCGCTTGGGTAAGAAGGGTAATCCCGCCACTTCAGACAACACTCCGCGGTCAATAATAACAAGAACTGGCGAGGACGGTTCTTAACGACGTTTGGAAAAGATCCAGTGATGCCAGGGTCTGTCAGGAGATGCATATATAGTTTTAAGAAGATTTCTCCAAAGAAGACAGGGAAGCTCGCAGGAAGCTGTGGCCATTGGTACGGGATGCCAGACAGAGAGGGCAGAGAGCTTTTCTGAAGGAAGGTTATGCGCTGATAAACAATCAAAGAATCGACCCTATGTAGACTGAGCTCTTCATCTTGAACGTTTGTTGCTCTGATTCACCTGACAAATCTTGAAAGTAAAATGCATCTTATTCTGATTGTAGTAAGGGCAAGATCTCTCATTCCTGCGCATCGTGTGTTTGTGTGTTCTAATTATAACATTTCAGGTATATTATCTTTTATTTCTTTAAATGCTAGGGAGCTAAAAAACAATGTGAAGCGAAAAGCTGTTTTTCTTTTTTGTAAGGAGCAAAAAGCCAATTGTATTTTTCTACAAGAAACTCATTCTGTTGAAGATGATGTGAATTTTTGGAAGCTACAGTGGGGTGATTCAATTTTTGTCAGTCATGGTACATCACACTCAGGTGGTGTTATGGTTCTGTTTAAAGGATTTTCTGGTAAAATTATAAGTCATACTAGTGACACAAATGGGCATTGGTTAATTGTGATAACAGAAATTAATGATGAAGACTTTATCTTAGTGTGGGTCTACGGCTACTATGAAAGAGACAAAAACAGGACATTGATTTCTGATTTATGTAAACGTATTATAGATAATATGCATTCTTATTCAACTGATAAAGTTATAGCTGGGGGTGATTTTAATTTGGTGCCTGATCGTTGGTTAGACAGAAATCCACCCAGAGTCCAATGTCATAAATATGATGACCTGATTGTTCAGCTGATGAATAGTGCAAATTTAATTGACTACTGTAGGGTTAAAAATTACGTAAAATTTTTTAATTTAATTTTTTTTTTTTTACTTTTTGTTAAATGCTTTAAAGTTCTTGGGTTTTGGGGATATTTTTTGTGGATTAATTAAGTTGTTTTATAGTGATATCTATAGCTCGGTTTCCTTAAATCCGGGACTCACTTTGAAGCCATCTTGCATGTCTTGTCCTGGATTGGAACTTTTTGTTTACAGTGCTGTAGTCTTTCTCATCCAGTCACATCTTTCAGCGCTGAGGAAGAACTGCTCACCATCTGGGTGTATGATTGGGTGGAGATGGAAGAGTTCTGACGTTAGCGTTTGGAACTTAAGACTATACTTTCAGGGATCATTTCTATAGTTTCTAACTTGGGAATTTGATTTGAAAGTGTTGAGTCTCTCTAATCACGATGAAGAGCTAAGATACTTCTTTCTGAGCGTGAATCGGATGGAAAGTAATGAGTACCGTCATACGCTCTCTGTCATTGATGGACATTCCCACTGTGTTTCACAGTGTGGAGGAAGGAAGTATGTTCAGAGTGGTTACATAGAAGCAAGTAAAAATTAGACAAAAAAAAAAATTGATAGTCTGGAAACAGAAATGTATTTTTGTGCTTTGTTGCTGAAAATTGTGTTTGTGTTAAAATCAGATTTTGTGGGAGTATTTTCGTTTTAGCTCTAAAAGTTTTAAAAGTCCATTTAGGTCTACTTAACTACTACATAAACTCCTTAGTGATGAGTCTAGTTGTTTTTTTGGATAAACTGTACCGCCATACCATAGCAAAGAGACTCCAGTACACGTCTCTCTGTACCTGCTGTGTTCAGTGAGCTGTATAGAGGTGGAGCAGCACGTTCAGTTCGCATGCGGAACTTAGAGGTGGAAACGTGGTTCACGTGGAGCAGCTGTGACTGTTGGAAACGGGTCCTCACCCGGCACCACGAGGAATCAAAGTGGCAAAACACTGAAAGCTGCCCAACACGATTACATACTGTTATAGAGAGGTGTTTAGATAAAGTGTATAAAAACAAGTTAAGAAATTTAAATAAAATTTATATGTAAAACAATGTTCACCATGTATTCACAAAACATCACCATTTTCTCCTGTCTTGCATGTCTTGTCCTGGATTGGACTTGCATGTTTTGTGTGGTTTATAGCTCTGTAGCTTTTGTCATCTAGTCACGTGTCTTAGCACTGAGGAAGAACCGTTCACCATCTGGGTGAAGTGTTGGGTGGAGATGGAGGAGTCCTGACTGTGGGGTTGGGAGGTTAAGACTATACTTTCAGGGATCATTTCTATAGTTTCTAACTTGGAAATTTGATTTGAAAGTGTTAAGTCTTTCTAACCACGATGATGAGCTGAGATGGTTCTTTCTGAGCGTGAATCGGATGGAGAGCAATGAGTAACATCATATGTTCTCTGTCATTGATGAACGTTCCTGCTGTGTTTCACAGTGTGGAAGAAAGAGGTATGTTCAGAGTGGTTAGATACATATATGTTCATAGCAGTAAAATGTTGTGGAGCTGTTTATTAAAGTTTAAAGTAGTAAAGTAGTGTTTGTTGCTCTGATCAATTGGAAAATATATGTATGCTCTTTACTGTGTTAAAAGATAAAGGTGTAACGTCGTTCTGCGTCGGTCTGCGTTTTGGATTTTTTGTTCTGATGTAATTGTAATAAAGAATCAGAAAACGTTTTCAGGACATTACAGAATAGTCTAGAATTAGGAGCCAATGCCATGACTCTGGGTTTATGAATATGATATTTATCCAGTAAGGTTAGTAATTTTAAAGTGTTATTCCTGCTGTGTTTCGCAGTGTGGAGGAAAGATGTATGTTCAGAGTGCTTTGATACTTACATGTTAATAACAGTGGAGTACTGTGGATTTGTTGATTAAAGTTTAAAGGAGTACAGTAGTGTTTGTTGTTCTGATCAATTGAAATATATATATATGTATATTTTGTACTATGTTAAAAGACAAAGGTGTGATGTCGTTCTGCATTACCAAGCTATAGTAACTCAAGTTTATACTTCATACAAATGTGACGTATGTTGTTAGGATAGTGTTTAAAAATGAGAAACTTAGTTTTAGCAACATTTTAGGGCTATTTAACAACTCTACAAAACCCTTAGTGAGTCTAAGGAGTCTAGAGTCTAGCGGAATCCTGATTAATCCCACCAAATATATCACAAAACCCTGTTTGGATATAAAGCAACACACACCACACATACTTACACCTGACATCAGTGTAATTAAGAAGCCAAGTAAATATAATTAAAAGATAAATACCTGTAAATACCTTTTGTAGAAGAAATGTGTTTTTGGATTTTTTGTTCTGATATAATTGTAATAAAGAATCAGAAAACATTTTCAGGTCATTACAGAATAGTCTAGAATTAGGGGCCAATGCCATGACTCTGGGTTTATGAATATGATATTTATCAAGTAAGGTTAGTAATTTTAAAGTCTGATTAAGTTTTCCTGAGTCAGTCTCACGCGGAATACAACATCATGGAAATCTTTATTTTGGTAAACTGGGTTTAAAATATATAAGATTATTTATTACTTATTGAATCAACAATATGTAACAATAAAATAATTAAATATGACATAAAAAAATATTCACCATGTAAAAACACTTGAAAATCATATGAATAGATATGAAATTGGACATTCATACATTAGAAATTGTATCACCTCATTTCTGGCTTGTTTTTTTTTTTTTTTGGTCTTGCATGTCTTGTCCTGGATTTGAACTTTTTGTTTACAGTGCTGTAATGTTTTCTCATCCAGTCATATCTTTCAGCGCTGAGGAAGAACTGCTCACCATCTGGGTGTATGGTTGGGTGGAGATGGAAGAGTCCTGACTGTAGCGTTTGAGAGTTAAGACTGTACTTTCAGGGATCGTTTCTATAGTTTCTGACTTGGAGATTTGATTTGAAAGTGTTGAGTCTCTCTAACCATGATGATGAACTGAGATACTTCTTTCTGAGCGTGAATCGGATGGAAAGCAATGAGTGCCATCATACGCTCTCTGTCATTGATGAACGTTTCTGCTGTGTTTTGCAGTGTGGAGGAAAGAGGTATGTTCAGAGTGGTTAAATACATATCTGTGAAAATCAGATAATGAAAGCAACCGCTTTAAAATAAAGACATGTCTCTTGTGCTTAGTTGTTTAAAGTTCCATATGTGGTGCTGTATTAAATTCTTTTAAGAAGTTAATTCATTTTAGCTCTTATCTCTATGGAAAAAACAATGATTTTTTTTGTTTCATACCGCATAACGTCTCTGCACTGTCCAGTGTCGGTTTCACGCCATCAAACAATAATAAATAAGGTCTATACTTTATACACAGGTGATAAAGATTACTCGAGTTGCAAATCACAGTGTTGAAAATATAGAAACTTAGATTTAGCAACATTTAGACCTATTTAATGAGCCTTAGTAATGAGTCTAGTTGTTTTTTGGATAACCTGTACCTCCATCCCAAAGTAGAAACTCCAATGCACCTCTCTCAGTACATGCTGTGTTCAGTGTGCTGTACGGAAACGTGTTTTTGTGCTTTTCTGCTGAAAGTTGTATTTGTGTTAAATTCAGATTTCATGGTAGATAGATGCTGAGGTAAGTCTTTATTTAACATGTGGTCCAGGTTTAGCTGGGTTTAGAGCTGAGCTCCACAGTAAAGAAGATATGAGCAGTGCTTTTCCTGCTGCATGCTTAATAATCTTTTTGTACCCGTTTAGTATCATTTCACTGTGTAATGTCCTCTGTTGACGTTGGTGAGGTATACCCTGATGTTCCTTGTTTCTAGCAAAAACGGGTGTAAAGGCAGGCTGGTTCCATGAATAGAACCAGGATTCGAAAAAGCCTCAATGGAACCACTTTAAGAACCAGAGATCTTTCAGTTGAGGAGAACATCCAAACTCCATACAGGCAGGCCTCTGATTGCCTGGTCCTACTTGCTGTGTGTTGACAGTACTACCCACACAGCCACGATCTAATCATTTTCCCAGCGCTTCCTATCGTTCAGGAGATCTAGTCTATTATTCTAAGTTCTAATAAAAAGAGATTCCTATTAAACTGTAAAGATTCATAGATTCACTCTCATCTCCCTGTAAGATGAGCACAGAACAAACATTTCAATCTCAGCTGTGGAGTCTAACTGGGCTAAAGAGGAGTAGTGGTCCAGGGCTGATGATGTAATGGGATGGAGAGTAATGTGTAACATCGTCCACTCTATCATTGATGAACATTCCTGCTGTGTTTAGAGACAGGTAGGTTAAGGTTATGTGTACAGGGCCACACAGCGCTGTCCTTGGTACTGGATGAAGCACCAGAAAGAGAGATGAACATGTTGCTTTGGTTCAGACCTGCTTCCTTTCTGTGGTTGTAAATGAGACTTTCTGCCCTCTCCACTGGGTGTGCTGTTTACAGTGCTGTAGTCTTTCTCATCCAGTCACATCTCTCAGCGCTGAGGACAAACTGCTCACCATCTATCATTGATGAACGTTCCCGCTGTGTTTCACAGTGTGTAGGAAAGAGCAGTCGCGTAGGGGAGGGGCACGCAGGGCACGCACTGCGGGTGGGCCTTGAGTACAGGGGGGCCCCGCCTTAAAATTAATTACAGTCCTCCTCTTGGATGAGGTGAGGACGCCAAAACGCACAAGGGCCTCCTCCCTGCCTCCTTGCAGTGGGGCCCCAGAATTTTGCGCTACGCCTCTGGGAAAGAGGTATGTTCAGAGTGGTTAGATACATACGAGTTAAATTTAGATTTAAAGAAAATGACAGTCTCAAAACAGTAATGTGTTTTTGTGCTTTGCTGCTGAAAGTTGTATTTGTGTCAAATTCAGATTTTGTAGGAGTATATTTGTTTTAGCTCTAAAAGTTTTAAAAGGTCATTTAGGCCTATTTAACTACTATATAAACTCCTTAGTGATGAGTCTAGTTGTTTTTTTGGATAAACTGTACCTCCATCCCATAGTAAAGAGTCTCCAGTACACGTCTCTCTGTACCTGCTGTGTTCAGTGAGCTGTAGAGAGGTGGAGCAGCACGTGTCTCAGCACGGAGGAAGAACCGCTCACCATCTGGGTGTATGGTTGGGTGGAGATGGAAGAGTCCTGACTGTAGAGTTGGAAGGTTAAGACTATACTTTCAGGGATCATTTCTATAGTTTCTAACTTGGGAATTTGATTTGAAAGTGTTGAGTCTCTCTAACCACGATGATGAGCTGAGATACTTCTTTCTGAGCGTGAATCAGATGGAGAGTAATGAGTAACATCATATGCTCTCTATCATTGATGAATGTTCCTGCTGCGTTTCACAGTGTGGAGGAAAGAGGTATGTTCAGAGTGGTTAGATACATACACGTTAATAACAGTGGAGTGTTGTGGAGCTGTTTATTAAAGTTTAAAGGACTAAAGCAGCGTTTGTTGTTCTGATCAATGGGAAAATGTATGTATGCTCTTTACTGTGTTAAAAGATAAAGGTGTGGTGGTGTTCTGCATCACCAAACTATAGTAACTCAAGTTTATACTTCATACAAATGTGGTGTATGTTGTTAGGATAGTGTTTAAAAATGAGAAACTTAGTTTTAGCAACATTTTAGGGCTATTTAACAACTCTACAAAACCCTTAGTGAGTCTAGCGGTTCTTTGGGTGCACTCTACCTCCTTCCCACAGAAGAGTCTCCAGTACACCTATCTCTGTCTTTGCTGTTTTAAGGTCAGTCTTTTGAGCTGCAGAGAGAAGGAACTGAGAAGAGGAAACGTGTTTCATATCGAGCAGCTGTGACTGACGGAACGGGAAGTGGTAGCCCAGATTTTTTTTTAAATTTGCCTTTTTGTGCAAATATGTACAAGGGTAATATACATCACATAAATACACAACATCTGTTAAAACTGTTATGTATTGAGTTTGGTTGTTTAGCTTACTGAGTTGTTTGCGTCCTCTGGTGGGCTATTTATGTAATGGCACTAACACCTGCAGATAATTCAGTAATGAGCGGCAGAAGTGTGTTCCGGTTTTGTTCCTGAGACACGTAAATAAAGCACTTTATTTTAGAACCAGGATTTTAAAAAGCCTGAATGGAACCACTTTAAGAACCAGAGATCTTTCAGTTGAGAAGGGCTATAGGAGGACATCCAAACTCCATACAGGAAGGACTCTGGTTGCCTGGTCCTACTTGCTGTGGGGTGACAGAACAAACATTTCAATCTCAGCTGTGGAGTCTAACTGGTCTAAAAAGAAGCAGTGGTCCAGGGCTGATGATGTAATGGGATGGAGAGTAATGAGTAACATCGTCCACTCTATCATTGATGAACATTCCTGCTGTGTTTAGAGACAGGTAGGTTAAGGTTATGTGTACAGGGCCACACAGCGCTGTCCTTGGTACTGGATGAAGCACCAGAAAGAGAGATGAACATGTTGCTTTGGTTCAGACCTGCTTCCTTTCTGTGGTTGTAAATGGGACTTTCTGCCCTCTCCACTGGGTGTGCTGTTTACAGTGCTGTAGTCTTTCTCATCCAGTCACATCTCTCAGCGCTGAGGAAGAACTGCTCACCATCTGGGTGTATGGTTGGGTGGAGATGGAAGAGTCCTGAAGATAGAGTTGTGAGGTTAAGATTATACTTTCAGGGATCTTTTCTATAGTTTCTAACTTGGAAATTTGATTTGAGAGTGTTAAGTCTCTCTAACCACGATGAAGAGCTGAAATGCTTCTTCCTGAGTGTGAATCGGATGGAGAGTAATGAGTAATATCATATGCTCTCTGTCATTGATGAATGTTCCTGCTGTGTTCTGCAGTGTGGAGGAAAGAGGTATGTTCAGAGTGGTTAGATACATGCTAAGGAAAATTCAATAATGAGAGCAACAACTTCAAAACAAAGATGTGCTTTTTTGCTGTGTTGTCATAATTGTTGTGTTAGATTCAATCTGTTTAGACATGTGTTGGTTTCACCTTTCAGTTTTATTAAATGAGCAGAGTTTGGTTTTGTTACATGCTACATAACATCTCTGTACTCTGTCGGTTCCACGTCATCAAACTATAATAAATAAGGTATATACTTTAAACACAAGTGATACAAATTACTCAGTCAATGTCGAACATATAGAAACTTAGATTTAGCAACATTTAGGCCTATTTAACTATATGAACCCCGTAGTGATGAGTTTAGTTGTTTTTTTGGATAAACTGTACCTCCATCCCATAGTAGAGAGTCTCCAGTACACCTCTCTCTGTACCTGCTGTGTTGAGTTCAATCTCTTTAGCTGCAAAGAGGCGGAGCAGCACATTCATTCCGCATTCCACATACAGTTGTTTAAATCAGCTTTTTGGTAACAAATGTACAGGAGTAATATACATCACATAAATATACACCATCTATTAAAACATGTACGAATATAAAACAACACACACCACACTCTCTATTTTCTGTTTCTGTTTTTTTTATATCTCTGTCATTAATGATCGTTCTTGCTGTCTTATACTCTGTAGAGAAAAGAGGTGTTAAAAGTTTCATGTCTTTGTTGTATTTAATTTCATCTGTTTAGAAGTTACTTTGTTTTAGCTCTCAGTTCCACAGAAAGTACAATATTTGATTTTGTTCTAACCACAGTGATGAGCTGAGATGCTTCTTTCTGAACATGAATCGGATGGAGAGTAATGAGTAACATCGTCTGTTCTCGATCATTGGTGATTTTTCCCGCTGTGCTTCACAGTGTGGAGGAAATAGATATGTTAAGAGGGGTTAACTGGTTTAATACCAAAATGTAATATTGTGCGTTAAGCTTGCTCTTAAAAATGTAAATTTAAAAATTGTTAAGGTGTAATTATTTGATTGTATGGAAAGAGTGTCTTTGCTGCAAGCTTTACATCATCAAACTACTGGAAATGATTAAACGCAGTTTAAATCTTTAACTCTCAGAAATATTTAGCCCCCACATTACGTAACTTGTCTGCATAGCTAAACAAGCAGTTTAGGACTAAGCATGGATATCAGAACGTGGCTTTGTAAAAACAGCTTAGTGATGTCAGAGTTTAGCTGGTTGGTGTGGAAGAAGGGGATATGTTCAGAATGCTTAGATACAAACAACTAAACTACAGAGAAGTAGTGCATACACCTCAGCAAAAAAAAAAAAAAAATTATATTATTAAATGTTTTAGTTCTCAACTCTATAGAAGAATAGAAACTTGATGTTGCTTTGCTACATGGTTAACAACATTTCCGCACTTATTAATGTCAAACTCAGTAGCAGGTAAATAATGCATAATTAATCTTTAAGGAATGTTTATGCACCTTTTTAATATCACTTTCACATTAAACTATAAATAAACAAGGCTAATGAAGTACTGTATGTTATTAGGTCGATATTGCCAGCTTAGATTTAGGAACTTTTTAAGCCCCTTCTGCATAAAACCCCCAGAAACGAGTCTAGAGATGTTCTGGATAAACTGTACCTCCTTCTCACAGAAGACTGTCTGACGTTAACCACTGCTCTCTCCCATCTGGACAGCAAGAGCTCTTAAGTGAGAAGGCTGTTTGTGGACTTCATCTGCTCTCTATCACTGATGAACGTTCTTGCTGTGTTTCACAGTGTGGAGGAAAGAAGTATGTTCAGAGTGGTTAGATACAAACGAGTAAAAATTAGATAGTCTCAAAACAGAAACATATTTTTGTGCTTTGTTGCTGAAAGTTGTATTTGTGTCAAATTCAGATTTTGTTGGAGTATATTTGTTTTAGCTCTAAAAGTTTTAAAAGGTCATTTAGACCTATTTAACTACTATATAAACCCCTTAGTGATGAGTCTAGTTGTTTGTTTTGGATAAACTGTACCTCCATCCCATAGTAAAGAGTCTCCAGTACACGTCTCTCTGTACCTGCTGTGTTCAGTGAGCTGTAGAGAGGTGTAGCAGCACGTTCAGTTCACATGCGGAACTTAGAGGTGGAAGCGTGGTTCACGTGGAGCAGCTGTGACTGGCGGAACGGGTCCTCACCCGGCACCACGAGGAGTCAAAGTGGCAAAACACTGAAAGCTGCCCAAGATGATTACATACTGTTATAGAGAGGTGTTTAGATAAAATTTATAAAAACAAGTTAAGAAATTTAAATACAATTTATATGTAAAACAATGTTCATCATGTATTCACAAAACATACACCCTTTTCTCCTGTCTTGCATGTTTTGTGTGGTTTATAGCTCTGTAGCTTTTGTCATCTAGTCACGTGTCTCAGCACTGAGGAAGAACCGCTCACCATCTGGGTGAAGTGTTGCCTGGAGATGGAGGAGTCCTGACTGTGGCCTTGGGAAGTTAAGACTATACTTTCAGAGATCATTTCTATAGTTTCTAACTTGGAAATTTGATTTGAAAGTGTTGAGTCTCTCTAACCACGATGATGAGCTGAGATACTTCTTTCTGAGCGTGAATTGGATGGAGAGTGATGAGTAATATCATACGCTTTCTATCATTGATGAACGCTTCTGCTGTTTTGCAGTGTGGAGGAAAGAGGTATGTTCAGAGTGGTTAAATACATACACGTTAATAACAGTGGAGTATTGTGAAGCTGTTTATTGAAGTTCAAAGGAATAAAGCAGTGTTTGTTTTTCTGATCAATTGGAAAATATATGTATGCTCTTTACTGTGTTAAAAGATAAAGGTGTGATGCCGTTCTGCGTCACCAAACTAAAGTAACTAAAGTTTATACTTCATACAAATGTGACGTATGTTGTTAGGATAGTGTTTAAAAATGAGAAACTTAGTTTTTTCTTAGCAACATTTTAGGGCTATTTAACAACTCTACAAAACCCTTAGTGAGTCTAACGGTTCTTTGGGTTCACTCTACCTCCTGTGTTAAGGTCAGTCTTTTGAGCTACTGAGAGACGGAACTGAGAAGAGGAAACATGTTTCATATCGAGCAGCTGTGACTGACGGAACGGGAAGTGGTAGCCCAGTTTTTTTTTTTTATTTGCTTTTTTGTGCAAATATGTACAAGGGTAATATACATCACATAAATACACAACATCTGTTAAAACTGTTATGTACTGGGTTTGGTTGTCTAGCTTACTGAATTGTTTGCTATTTATGCTATTTATGGCTATTTATGTAATGGCACTAACACCTGCAGATAATTCAGTAATGAGCGGCAGTAGTGTGTTCCGGTTTTGTTCCTGAGAGACTTAAATAACGCACCTCCACCGTTGTTCCTTTAAACCTAGTTTTTTCCTTGGGAGAATCCTGATTAATCCCACCTGATATATCACAAAAACATGTTAGGATATAAAGCAACACACACCACACATACTTACACCTGGTATCAATATAATTAAGAATGGACAAAGTAGAAATAATTAAAAGATAAACTGAAAGATAGAACCATATACATACATAACATAAATCTACATACACACGTATACATCAGTTAATATCATATTGAAACAAATGGCTTCACTGCAGTGCTTCTGTAAATACCTTTTGTAGAAGAAATGTGTTTTTGGATTTTTTGTTCTGATATAATTGTAATAAAGAATCAGAAAACATTTTCAGGTCATTACAGAATAGTCTAGAATTAGGGGCCAATGCCATGACTCTGGGTTTATGAATATGATATTTCTCCAGTAAGGTTAGTAATTTTAAAGTCTTATTAAGTTTTCCTGAGTCAGTCTCATGTGGAATACAACATCATGGAAATCTTTATTTTGGTAAACTGGGTTTAAAATATATAAGATTTTTTATTACTTATTGAATCAGCAATGTAATTTCATGTTGTAACAATGTAACAATGAAAGAATTAAAGAAAGAATTAAATATTACATAAAATAAAAAAAATATTCACCATGTAAAAACACTTGAAAATCATATGAATAGATATGAAATTTGACATTCATACATTAAAAATTGTATCACCTAATTTCTGGCTTGTTTTTTTTTTTTGTCTTGCATGTCTTGTCCTGGATTGGAACTTTTTGTTTACAGTGCTGTAATGTTTTCTCATCCACTCACATCTTTCAGCGCTGAGGAAGAACTGCTCACCATCTGGGTGTATGATTGGGTGGAGATGGAAGAGTCCTGACGGTAGCCTTGGGAAGTTAAGACTATACTTTCACGGATCATTTCTATAGTTTCTAACTTGGAAATTTGATTTGAAAGTGTTGGGTCTCTCTAACCACGATGATGAGCTGAGATACTTCTTTCTGAGCATGAATTGGATGGAGAGTAATGAGTAAAATCATACGCTCTCTGTCTTTGATGAACGTTCCTGCAGCGTGGAGGAAAGAGATATGTTCAGAGTGGTTAGATACATACGTGGTAATAACAGTGGAGTATTGTGGAATTGTTGATTGAAGTTTAAAAGAGTACAGTAGTGTTTGTTGTTCTGATCAATAGGAAAATATATATACATGCTCTTAACTGTGTTAAAAGATAAAGGTGTGGTGGTGTTCTGCATCACCAAACTATAGTAACTCAAGTTTATACTTCATACAAATGTGACGTATGTTGTTAGGATAGTGTTTAAAAATTAGAAACTTAGTTTTAGCAACATTTTAGGGCTATTTAACAACTCTACAAAACCCTTAGTGAGTCTAAGGAGTCTAGAGTCTAGCGGAATCCTGATTAATCCCACCAAATATATCACAAAACCCTGTTTGGATATAAAGCAACACACACCACACATACTTACACCTGACATCAGTGTAATTAAGAAGCCAAGTAAATATAATTAAAAGATAAATACCTGTAAATACCTTTTGTAGAAGAAATGTGTTTTTGGATTTTTTGTTCTGATATAATTGTAATAAAGAATCAGAAAACATTTTCAGGTCATTACAGAATAGTCTAGAATTAGGGGCCAATGCCATGACTCTGGGTTTATGAATATGATATTTATCAAGTAAGGTTAGTAATTTTAAAGTCTTATTAAGTTTTCCTGAGTCAGTCTCATGTGGAATACAACATCATGGAAATCTTTATTTTGGTAAACTGGGTTTAAAATATATAAGATTTTTTATTACTTATTGAATCAACAATATGAAACAATGAAATAATTAAATATGACATAAAATAAAAATATTCACCATGTAAAAACACTTGAAAATCATATGAATAGATATGAAATTTGACATTTATACAATAGAAATTGTATCACCTCATTTCTGGCTTGTTTTTTTTTTTTTTTTTGTCTTGCATGTCTTGTCCTGGATTGGAACTTTTTGTTTACAGTGCTGTAATGTTTTCTCATCCAGTCACATCTTTCAGCACTGAGGAAGAACTGCTCACCATTTGGGTGTATGGTTGGGTGGAGATGGAGGAGTCCTGACTGTAGCGTTTGGAAGTTAAGACTATACTTTCAGGGATCATTTCTATAGTTTCTCACTTGGAAATATGATTTGAAAGTGGTAAGTCTCTCTAACCATGATGATGAGTTGAGATACTTCTTTCTGAGCGTGAGTCGGATGGAGAGTAATGAGTAACATCATACGCTCTCTGTCATTGATGAACGTTTCTGCTGTGTTTCGCAGTGTGGAGGAAAGAGGTATGTTCAGAGTGGTTAGATACATATCTGTGAAAATCCAATAATGAAAGCAACAGCTTTAAAATAAAGACATGTCTCTTGTGCTTAGTTGTTTAAAGTTCCATATGTGGTGCTGTATTAAATTCTTTTAAGAAGTTAATTCATTTTAGCTCTCATCTCTATGGAAAAAACAATGATTATTTTTGTTACATACCGCATAACGTCTCTGCACTGTCCAGTGTCGGTTTCACGCCATTAAACTATAATAAATAAGGTCTATACTTTATACACAGGTGATAAAGATTACTCGAGTTGCTAATCACAGTGTTGAAAATATAGAAACTTAGATTTAGCAACATTTAGACCTATTTAATGAGCCTTAGTAATGAGTCTAGTTGTTTTTTGGATAACCTGTACCTCCATCCCAAAGTAGAGACTCCAATGCACCTCTCTCAGTAAATGCTGTGTTCAGTGTGCTGTACGGAAACGTGTTTTTGTGTTTTTCTGCTGAAAGTTGTATTTGTGTTAAATTCAGATTTCATGGTAGATAGATGCTGAGGTAAGTCTTTATTTAACATGTGGTCCAGGTTTAGCTGGGTTTAGAGCTGAGCTCCACAGTAAAGAAGATATGAGCAGTGCTTTTCCTGCTGCATGCTTAATAATCTTTTTGTACCCGTTTAGTATCATTTCACTGTGTAATGTCCTCTGTTGACGTTGGTGAGGTA
Organism: Prochilodus magdalenae; assembly: GCA_024036415.1. Lineage (NCBI taxonomy): Eukaryota > Metazoa > Chordata > Actinopteri > Characiformes > Prochilodontidae > Prochilodus > Prochilodus magdalenae. Next base: position 92,954 of record JAMWET010003211.1, on the reverse strand, counting down.
TACCCTGATGTTCCTTGTTTCTAGCAAAAACTGGTGTAAAGGCAGGCTGGTTCCATGAATAGAACCAGGATTCGAAAAAGCCTGAATGGAACCACTTTAAGAACCAGAGATCTTTCAGTTGAGGAGAACATCCAAACTCCATACAGGCAGGACTCTGATTGCCTGGTCCTACTTGCTGTGTTTTGACAGTAATACCCCACAGCCACGATCTAATCATTTTCCCAGCGCTTCCTATCGTTCAGGAGATCTAGTCTATTATTCTAAGTTCTAATAAAAAGAGATTCCTATTAAACTGTAAAGATTCATAGATTCACTCTCATCTCCCTGTAAGATGAACACAGAACAAACATTTCAATCTCAGCTGTGGAGTCTAACTGGGCTAAAGAGGAGTAGTGGTCCAGGGCTGATGATGTAATGGGATGGAGAGTAATATGTAACATCGTCCACTCTATCATTGATGAACATTCCTCGTGTGTTTAGAGACAGGTAGGTTAAGGTTATGTGTACAGGGCCACACAGCGCTGTCCTTGGTACCGGATGAAGCACCAGAAGATTCAGATTCAAGATTCAAAGCTTTATTGTCATACGCACAGTAAGGAAACTAGTTTCCCTGTACAATGAAATTCTTACTTTGCTGCCCACACTGGATGTCATAGAATAAAAAGTATAAATATAAATAGACAGATAACAAGGATCAAAAATTAAGCATGCAGAGAATATATAAATAAAATATAAAATATAAAATGTAAACAATTTAGAATTATACAGGCTAGAAAGAGAGATGAACATGTTGCTTTGGTTCAGACCTGCTTCCTTTCTGTGGTTGTAAATGAGACTTTCTGCCCTCTCCACTGGGTGTGCTGTTTACAGTGCTGTAGTCTTTCTCATCCAGTCACATCTCTCAGCGCTGAGGACAAACTGCTCACCATCTGGGTGTATGGTTGGGTGGAGATGGAAGAGTCCTGACTGTAGAGTTTGTAGGTTAAGACTATGCTTTCAGGGATCATTTCTATAGTTTCTAACTTGGAAATTTGATTTGAAAGTGTTGAGTCTCTCTAACCACGATGATGAGCTGAGATGCTTCTTTCTGAGCGTGAATCAGATGGAGAGTAATGAGTAACATCATACGCTCTCTATCATTGATGAACGTTCCTGCTGTGTTTCGCAGTGTGTAGGAAAGAGGTATGTTCAGAGTGGTTAGACATATATGAGTGAAAATTAGATTTTAAAAAAATGACAGTTTCAAAACAGAAATGTGTTCAGTTCGCATGCGGAACTTAGAGGTGGAAACGTGGTTCACGTGGAGCAGCTGTGACTGACGGAACGGGTCCTCACCCGGCACCACGAGGAGTCAAAGTGGCAAAACACTGAAAGCTGCCCAACACGATTACATACTGTTATAGAGAGGTGTTTAGATAAAGTTTATAAAAACAAGTTAAGAAATTTAAATAAAATTTATATGTAAAACAATGTTCACCATGTATTCACAAAACATACACCCTTTTCTCCTGTCTTGCATGTTTTGTGTGGTTTATAGCTCTGTAGCTTTTGTCATCTAGTCACGTGTCTCAGCACTGAGGAAGAACCGTTCACCATCTGGGTGTATGGTTGGGTGGAGATTGAAGACTCCTGACTGTAGCGTTGTGAAGTTAAGACTATACTTTCAGGGATCATTTCTGTAGTTTCTAATTTGGAAGTTTGATTTGAAAGTGTTGAGTCTCTCTAACCACGATGATGAGCTGAGATACTTCTTTCTGAGCGTGACTCGGATGGAGAGTAGTGAGTAACATCATATGCTCTCCATCATTGATGAATGTTCCCACTGTGTTTCACAGTGTGGAGGAAAGAGGTATGTTCAGAGTGGTTAAATACATATCTGTGAAAATCAGATAATAATGTACAATAGCTTTAAAATAAAGACCTGTCTATGGGAAGAGCAATGATTAATTTTGTTACATACTACATAACATCTCTGCACTGTCCAGTGTCGGTTTCACGCCATCAAACTACAATTAATAAGGTCTATACTTTATACACAGGTGATAAAGATTACTCGGGCAGTGTTGAAAATATAGAAACTTAGATTTAGCAACATTTAGACTTACTTAAAAACTACATAAAACCCTTAGGGAGGAGACTAGTTGTTTTTGGATAACCTGTACCTCCATCCCAAAGTAGAGACTCCAGTACACCTCTCTCGGTACATGCTGTCTTCAGTGTGCTGTAGAGAGGCGGAGCAACACGTTCAGTTCACATCCGGAACTCAGATAAGGAAACATATTTCACATGGAGCAGCTGTGACTGACGCCACAGGTCTACCCCCGGCACCATGAGGGAGCGAAGCTCCACAGTAAAGAAGATATGAGCAGTGCTTTTCCTGCTGTATGCTTAATAATATTTTTGTACCCGTTTAGTATCATTTCACTGTGCAATGTCCTCTGTTGACGCTGGTGAGGTATACCCTGATGTTCCTTGTTTCTAGCAAAAACGGGTGTAAAGGCAGGCTGGTTCCATGAATAGTACCAGGATTTGAAAAAGCCTGAATGGAACCACTTTAAGAACCAGAGATCTTTTAGTTGAGAAGGGCTATAGGAGAACATCCAAACTCCATACAGGCAGGGCTCTGGTTGCCTGGTCCTACTTGCTGTGGGGTGACAGTACTACCCTCTACACAGCCACAATCTGATCATTTTCCCAGCGGTTCCTATCGTTTAGGAGGTCTAGTCTATTATTCTGTGTTCTAATAAAAAGAGATTCCTATTAAACTGTAAAGATTCATAGATTCACTCTCATCTCCCTGTAAGACCAACACAGAACAAACATTTCAAACTGTGGAGTCTAACTGGTCCAGGGCTGATGATGTAATGGGATGGAGAGTAATGAGTAACATCGTCCACTCTATCATTGATGAACATTCCTGCTGTGTTTAGAGACAGGTAGGTTAAGGTTATGTGTACAGGGCCACACAGCGCTGTCCTTGGTACCGGATGAAGCACCAGAAAGAGAGATGAACATGTTGTTTTGGTTCAGACCTGCTTCCTTTCTGCCCTCTCCACTGGGTGTGCTGTTTACAGTGCTGTAGTCTTTCTCATCCAGTCACATCTCTCAGCGCTGAGGAAGAACTGCTCACCATCTGGGTGTATGGTTGGGTGGAGATGGAAGAGTCCTGACGGTAGAGTTGTGAGGTTAAGACTATACTTTCAGGGATCATTTCTATAGTTTCTAACTTGGAAGTTTGATTTGAAAGTGTTAAGTCTCTCTAACCACGATGATGAGCTGAGATGCTTCTTTCTGAGCGTGAATCGGATGGAGAGTAATGAGTAACATCATATGCTCTCTGTCATTGATGAATGTTCCTGCTGTGTTTCACAGTGTGGAAGAAAGAGGTATGTTCAGAGTGGTTAAATACATGCACGTTAATAGCAGTAAAGTATTGTGAAGCTGTTTATTAAAGTATAAAGGAATAAAGCAGTGTTTGTTGTTCTGATCAATTGGAAAATATGTGTATGCTCTTTACTGTGTTAAAAGATAAAGGTGTGATTTTTTGCATTACTAAACTATAGTAACTAAAGTTTATACTCCATACAAATGTGATGTATGTTGTTAGGATAGTGTTTAAAAATTAGAAACTTAGTTTTAGCAACATTTTAGGGCTATTTAACAACTCTACAGAACCCTTAGTGAGTCTAGCGGTTCTTTGGGTGCGCTCTACCTCCTTCCCATAGAAGAGTCTCCAGTACACCTATCTCTGTCTTTGCTGTATTAAGGCCGGTCTTCTGAGCTGCCGAGCGGCGGAACTGAGAAGAGGAAACGTGTTTCATATCGAGCAGCTGTGACTGACGGAACGGGAAGTGGTAGCCCAGTTTTTTTTTATTTGCCTTCTTGTGCAAATATGTACAAGGGTAATATACATCACATAAATACACAACATCTGTTAAAACTGTTATGTATTGGGTTTGGTTGTTTAGCTTACTGAGTTGTTTGCGTCCTCTGGTGGGCTATTTATGTAATGGCACTAACACCTGCAGATAATTCAGTAATGAGCGGCAGTAGTGTGTTCCGGTTTTGTTCCTGAGACACGTAAATAAAGCACCTCCACCGCTGTTCCTCTAAACCTCGTTTTTTTCCTTGGGAGAATCCTGATTAATCCCACCAAATATATCACAAAACCATGTTCGGATATAAAGCAACACACACCACACATACTTACACCTGGTATCAATATAATTAAGAATTGACAAAGTAGAAATAATTAAAAGATAATTAGAACCATATACATACATAACATAAATCTACGTACACACGTATACATCAGTTAATATCATATTGAAACAAATGGCTTCACTGCAGTGCTTCTGTAAATACCTTTTATAGAAGAAATGTGTTTTTGGATTTTTTGTTCTGATATAATTGTAATAAAGAATCAGAAAACCTTTTCAGGTCATTACAGAATAGTCTAGAATTAGGGGCCAATGCCATGACTCTGGGTTTATGAATATGTTATTTATCCAGTAAGGTTAGTAATTTTAAAGTCTTATTAAGTTTTCCTGAGTCAGTCTCATGCGGAATACAACATCATGGAAATCTTTATTTTGGTAAACTGGGTTTAAAATATATAAGATTATTTATTACTTATTAAATCAACAATATGAAACAATGAAATAATTAAATATGACATAAAATAAAAATATTCACCATGTAAAAACACTTGAAAATCATATGAATAGGTGTGAAATTTGACATTCATACATTAAAAATTGTATCACCTCATTTCTGGCCTGTTTTTTTTTTTTGTCCTGGATTAGAAATTGTGTTTTGTTTACAGTGCTGTAATGTTTTCTCATTGAGTCACGTCTCTCAGCACTGAGGAAGAACCGGTCACCATCTGGGTGTATGGTTGGGTGGAGATGGAAGAGTCCTGACTGTAGCGTTAGCAAGTTAAGACTATACTTTCAGGGATCATTTCTATAGTTTCTAACTTTTTGATTTGACAGTGTTGTATTTCTAACCATGTCGATGAGCTGAGATACTTCTTTCAGAGTGTGAATTGGATGGAGAGTAATGAATAATATCATATGCTGTCTATTATTGATGAGTGTTCTCACTGTGTTTTGCAGTGTGGAGGACAGGGGTGTTTTCAGAGTGGGTAAACACAAACAAGTTAAAATCAGTTAAGTAAACAGTTTTATTAAACAGTTTAAGAACTGTAGCTTGTGTCATGTTTAATATGGTCTTGTTAACACTTTGGTAGATGTTTAAATGTATGTATGTTTTAGTTTTTAATTAACATCTACATAATAACCCCAACAACTCAACTTCATATACATAGAAGAAGAGTCTCCAGTAGATTCCTCTCTGTATCTGCTGTGTTGAGTTTGCTGAATGTGGAACTTAGATAAGAGAACATGTTTCCTATCAAGCAGCAGTGACTGATAAAACTTGTGCACATCTAGCACTCCAAATTTAAGATGATGTTTTTTCCACAGTGTGGAGGAAGGAAGTATGTCCCGAGTGGTTTGCTAGTTTAATGTCAGGAGCTGATAAATGGTCAGGACTTATTATTCCAAAGACTCCAAAGAGTTTTGTAGAGAGAGATGTAGTTTCTCTGCTACATGTTAAACAGACTTATTAAATTAAATAGACCTTTTCAGTATCCGTTTTACATCATCAAACTATTAAAAATGATTAAAAGCACCTAAAAACTTCAGCGCTCAGGAACTCATAGTGATCACATCACATTACTTGTTTGTTTAGCTGAACAAGCAGTGCAGGAATAAGGATGGATATCAGAGCGTGGCTTTGTAAAACACAACTTAGGTATGTCAGAGTTTAGCTGCATGGTTTCTTTTCTGATGAGTTTGAAACCAAACATCTGGCAGCTGAAAAAGAACCGCTCACCATCTGGGTGTATGGTTGGGTGGAGATGGAAGAGTCCTGACTGTAGAATTGGGAGGTTAAGACTTCTTTCTGGGGTTGTTTGGAAATTTGATTTGAAAGTGTTGAGTCTCTTTAACCATGATGATGAGCTGAGATACTTTTTTTTTTTAAATGTGTTTTGGATGGAGAGCATTGAGTAACAGCATACGCTCTCTATCATTGATGAACGTTCCTGCTGTGTATCACAGTGTGGAAGAAAGAGGTATGTTCAGAGTGCTTAGACCCATGCCAGTAAAAATGAAATTATGAATTAACAGCTTCAAAAATGAAGATTTGTTTTTGAGCTTTGCCACTGAAAGTTGTATCTGTTATGCTGTATTAAATTTAATGTTTTTTTAAAACTATGGTTTTTTTTAGCTCTTGGTTCTGTTGAAAGAACAGTTTGGTTTTGTTGCATAGTACAAAACATATCTGCATTGTCCAGTGTCGGTTCCACCTCATCAAACTATAATAAATAAGGTCTATACTTTATACACAGGTGATAAAGATTACTCGGGCAGTGTTGAAAATATAGAAACTTAGATTTAGCAACATTTAGGCCTATTTAACTACTATAGAAAACTCTTAGTGATGAGTCTAGTTGTTTTTTTGGATAACCTGTACCTCCATCCCAAAGTAAAGAGTCTCCAGTACACCTCTCTCGGTACCTGCTGTGTTCAGTGAGCTGTAAAGAGGCGGAGCAGCTCGTTCAGTTCACATCCGGAACTTAGAGGTGGAAACAAGTTTCACATGGAGCAGCTGTGACTGACGAAATGGATCCTCACCCGGCACCACAATGAGCAAAACACTGAAAGCTGCCCAACACGATTACATACTGTTATAGAGAGGTGTTTAAATTAAATAAAAAGACAGAGAGAGAGAGAAATAAAGAGAAAATACAATCTGCTCATTCATGTATTCATTCACCCAGCTGCCAAACTGCTTATCGTTCTAGACTGGAGGAGTCACAAGACAGGAGAAACTGTGGCTATGCTGTTTATACAATATAAAAAAATAAAATAAAAAAAACCTACTGTATTTTCAGGCATATTTGGCAGAAATGTGCCAAATTGCTCAACATTAGCATCGCATATCAAAACTGAAGTCTTCTATATTGGTCAAAATGGACCGACATATGTACACTTTACCATAAAGAGAGAATGGGAAAGGCATCGTTTCCATTGTCTCCTGGTATCATCTATCAGCACATTGTTTTTTCATCTAGTTATCTTCCCCTCTGACCTGCCTTCAATTGTGCGTATCATTTATTTGGTATGGGTTTTAAATGATCTAAACCTGCTATCACTTTCTGTTCACATTTTACACAAGTTTGCAAGTTTGCCTATTGGCTTGCTGCTAGTTTAGCTAATAATTAAGAATAAAAATAGACTTTCTTTCACCGTCTTTTTTTAATAGGTTGTAAAATACATGCCAGAACATCTGTACTGATGTTTAAAAAGAAGCTTACATGTTAATAAAGATTAATAATTAATAGTTATATACTTGTTGAGCAATACGTATAATAAATTAATCAATCATTAGTTAAATGCATTTAATGATTTAATTTAGTTTTTATGGCATTAAGCAAAAAATATACTATATGAAGCCATGTAAATGATTAACAATGATAAACACACAAGTTAAACATAACACAGTTCTAGATCAAAGTGAGCCAGTATATTGGGTTATTTACATAACCCAATATTCCTGGGTCTCTTTAACAAAGTCTGTGTTCTGTTACATAGTGACCCCACATCCCAGTTGACAGAGGACCAACACCAAAATCAATAACTGTGTGCGTTAGCAGAATTAGCTGCACATGCAACACTGATTACAATAACCACGTGTTTAAAGAATGATAGCTGCAGGAACCCAGCACATTATTTTCCATAACATATACAAGCTTTTAGGCATGACAATGGTCCGTTAAAACTCATGACCAAACTGACTGTATGTAGTTTCCTCATTCTGCGTGGGGTGATTTGTTGGAACACTTAACCACATAGTCATGAGCCCAGTGTACCATCTCTGTTAATGCATGCAGCATCAGACAGTTTATGTCCTCATTGATCCCCATCTCCTCATGATAGTTCCACACAGGGAAGATGCAGTTTGCTGGGACACCCAGCGCATTACTGCACTCATGCACCTGGATACACATACAAAGACAGACCCACAAAATCATTCATGTGTCATTATCAGTGCAATAGCTGAGAATATCGTCATACATACCCACATGGATTCCTGCTAGCCAATGAACTCACCTTATCCCTGATCTTCTTGCTGTTGTAGATGTTGCGCAAATTAGCCTTGGTCATTGGACATGCGCGATCCACTCTGGTCAGGAAAACCACTTGAGGCAAACCTGTACCATAGACAGTGGAGACACAGTAAAGTATAAACATACAATTATATATATAGTGGATATATATATATTATATATCCCCAAGAGTGACCTCATTACCCTGGCTACTCAAAACGTATAAATCACTAATTGGCCTGGTCCAATGTCCAAACTGATTCCTCTCGCCTGCCCTCTCATCTGTCATCTCTATGAACTGATCGATCCTAATGGATCTGAGATGCTACCAGCGCAGAGAAATTTTTCTCCAGGATTCACAGGATTACATGCACTCATTCATACATTAATTTGTAATCTCTACTTCTCAGTCTTCCTAATTTCCCCCCGAGTGATCACATGGGAGCCCCCAGAGCTGCTAGAGTCCACCCTAGGTCTCCTGCCCTGGTCTCTCCAGTTCGTCACCCGATATGACCACAATGACTACAATGACCACAATAGAGCCAACATCAGCATCTGGCTCTGATAATTCATTCTCTCACTTAAACAGAGAACCTATGGGTCGGCTCCATCTTTGAGGTTACCACATCTTGGATAAATCAGACTGCATCTAATAGATGTTCTAAGCAGCTTTTCCTGTTAGTTCTGTCTTTCTCTCCTCAACCGGGATCGTCCTAAGGAGGATGGGTTCCCCCCTCAAGCCTGGTTCCTCTCGAGGTTTCTTTCTTACTCTAAGGGAGTTTTTCCTCGCCACTGTTGCTTCTGGCTGGCTCACGGGGGGCTTGGACTCGCATTTCCTTTTCTACGTCTGTACATGGACTCTTTCTATATATAAATTGCTTTTTTTTAGCTGTTTTGAGACAATATTAGTTGTAAAAATGCAATACAAATAAATATTGATTGACTGATTGACTGATATTAGCATGGCTATTAAAATGTATAAAAACACATGACACAGTATGTCCATATGATCCTAGGTTTTATGTGTCATGAGCTTTGTATTTATAGTGTAAAAGAATTTCAGTCCCAGCTTGCATGCTAGCACACTAACACCTGAATGGAAATATATATTTGTCATATGTGTGATATGTGATAAATGGGTTCATGAAGTGTTATCAATATTTTTGTGAAAGGTGACTCACTCATTCTGCTTGCTGTAACTCTGACAGCCTTCATTTTTTCTAAGAAGTCAGTTTTAATCAGTGAAAGCTTGTCTGCTGGTACAACGTTTACCAGACAGTGAATCTTGTCAGTCAGGGTAGGACGCTCCAGGTAGTATTCGTTTCCTTCAGAAAGAGGAATTTTTGCATGGAACTGCAGGAAAAAGAACAAATAGTTAAATAACAAATTTATGTGGCTGTTGGCAGTAGAAGACAAAGTGCACAAAGCATGTAGCTTTGTTAGAGTACAGATATCCAAGGTAAAATACTCCTCCAGTAACAGTAGAAGTTCCTCCCTTTAAACCTCCACTGGAGTAACAATACTGAAGTATTTACCTTCAAATGTACTGAAGTATGGAGAGGAACAGGAGCATGATTTATTACGGCTCTAATGTCCTATTATCATTTCTGGAACAGGACTCTTCATCAGCTCAGTGTAGGTGAAGAGACTCTAGTGTCTCTCAGTCCACCAGTCTTTAATAGAAGCTCATTCATTAGTCTGACCCTGACGTCTATTCAAATCATCATCAGCACAGAACACTGAAGGAGAACAGGTTCCATTAGCTAGAACCAACAGGTCAAAGTTACTGAGTTACTGTACACCAACACACTACTTACAGTACACTAACACATTACACTTACTGAGTTACTGTACACCGACACACTACTTACAGCACACTAACACATTACACTTACTGAGTTACTGTACACCTACACACTACTTACAGTACACTAACACATTACACTTACTGAGTTACTGTACACCAACATGCTACTTACAGTACACTAACACATAACACTTACCGAGTTACTGTACACCAACACACTACTTACAGTACACTAACACATTACCCTTACCGAGTTACTGTACACCAACACACTACTTACAGTACACTAACACATTACACTTACCGAGTTACTGTACACCAACACACTACTTACAGTACACTAACGCATCACACTTACTGAGTTATTGTACACCAACACACTACTTACAGTACACTAACACATTACACTTACTGAGTTACTGTACACCAACACACTACTTACAGTACACTAACACATTACACTTACTGAGTTACTGTACACCAACACGCTACTTACAGCACACTAACACATTACACTTACTGAGTTACTGTACACCAAAACGCTGCTTACAGTACACTAACACATTACACTTACTGAGTTACTGTACACCAACACGCTACTTACAGCACACTAACACATTACACTTACTGAGTTACTGTACACCAAAACGCTGCTTACAGTACACTAACACATTACACTTACTGAGTTACTGTACACCAACACGCTACTTACAGCACACTAACACATTACACTTACTGAGTTACTGTACACCAAAACGCTGCTTACAGTACACTAACACATTACACTTACTGCGTTACTGTTTTCCACTGTGTTTTCATTCCCTTGTGACTTTAATCGTGTGAATCATGTTTTGAACTTACCGTGTAGCCCTCTTTCACATGTCCTTTGCAAGCAGTGATGATGTCTTCTTTGAGCACCCCTTCACACTTTTCTATACCCATGATATCACTGAAGGCAAATGGATACAATCCATCCTGCTCCACTGAGTATTTTTCATACTGATGAATAAGTAAAACAAAGCCATTAATTACACATCAAGTACATTTTTATACACCTAAAAAAGTAGTAATTCAAGTTTAAGTTTAAAATACACTTCCCAAACCATCTAAACATGATGAATGAAATAATCACGGATTTAATTTTTTTCCTAATTTCACATAGTTTCCAAATGCACTTCAAATTCAGTTGCTATTTATTATGATGGAACTAGTACTTTGCAGAGTTGGGAAGTAAGTCTCATATGTGCGAGTCCCAAGTAAACCTCAAGTCTTAACCTTAAAATGTCAAGCATGTCTCAAAACTCGTAAGCAATTGCTACAAGCAATAAAGAGCTGAACTTAAATTCAACATTAACAAATACTGTTTCTTTTCTTCTTAATCTTTTAACTCATCAGTTGAAGGTGTTTCTCATATGACACAGCTTTACTGTTTTCCTGTTACAGTGCACAAAAATCCAGAGCCAAATAGTCATGTGAAACAATTACTATATAACCATGTGATTGTCATATGAACATTACTGAAAGGCTGAGGCAACATAACCAAACAGAATAATAATCTGTAAAATGTATTTAACAGAAATGCAGTTTCCTTGTGAGGAAAAAGTTATGACACCCCCACATTTACATTACTTAAAATGCCTAAAATTAGAGTGAGGTGCTCCACCATCAGCTGCTAATGATGAGGACATGGTTAGGGAGGATTCTGGAGGAGATGGTTTTATTAGAAGGTCAGATATGTAGTTTGGTTTGCTCCTGATTGTTGAAGTGAGTGTGGTATTACCACAGTCAGATCCAAACAGCTCTCTGGCCTTCAGAAGGAAGGTTGTAGATGCATATGAGTCCAGGAAGGAATATAAAACCATTAGAAACCAGCCACTCCACTGTCCACAAACACCATACTGACCACATGACCAGGTCAAACCATCCTAGCAAGTTCAGCCCAAAACAATCCTAAAACATCATCAAAGGACCTACAGGTAGTTCTTACCACCTGTAGGTGGTGCATCTGCCATCAGAAAATGACTGCAGAAGTGCACTGTGGGGTTAAACGGACATTACTTTAGCAGTTGTGGGTGTGTAGATGTCTTATAGAGGTAAATTATTAAAAATAAAAATGAACAAAAATTCAACCACAGTATATTTTACCAAACAAAAGGTTGTAGTATGTTCGTCAGATGGGTGTCTGTACACTACAAGCAATATTAGGTGTGTATGGATGTCTCACAGTATTAATTTAATTTATTTTTTTTTTAGATCTCGGTCATCTTATTGTCTCACAGTAGTGGTTGATTAAATCTAAAAATTAAATAATGGAATACCTTACCAAACTAAAGGTTGTAGTATGTTTGTCAGATGGCCATCTATGCGAATCTAAGGAATATCTTATGACAGGTTTTGGTTAAGTTTTGCAGCGTATGTCTTTCACATTATCTAATGTGTTTCGGTGTGTTTCAGATCTTTATAAATGGCATTTAGAGGCTCCTTATCTCTCTGAATCTTGCACACTTTAAACAGAACCCACACTTTAGAGACGGACCCATATTGTATTCATCACCTGCTGATAGTAATCAAAAGTGACGGGACATCTGGGGGGACATATTAACTGTAGTTTGTTCCCTGATTTACCATGACTTTGAAAATGTAGTTTCATGGATTTTAGGAGGTCTGTGTGAAACATATCAGCCTAGCTTTACTTAGCTGTAAGTTAGAGAACAAAATTGATCATTGATCATTGATCATATGTTACTTATGAAATTGGGTCTATATTCTGATTTATGGAAGTTACATTGGAAGTATGGAAGGTACTAAAGTGGATAGCACAGATTAGGTAGACAGCTAGTCAAGAATTAGTGTCTCTTTTAGTAAGTCTCCCACATGAGCTGATTAACATTACACTAAAACGTATTAGAAGTTTTAAAGTTAATATCCAAAATGTATAAATGATTTTACCATATATTATATTACCATACCAAGCTTCAGGAAATGTTGAACCCTCGAAGCAGTGTTAGCAAACATCACAACATTTTTACATCACTCAAGCTCAAATGTCAAAAGATACAGTGATTATTATGTTTGCTGTCCATTAAAATTTTTTATCTAGCAGATGTAGTTTTATGCAGTAAGTATCTGTACATAAACAATATCTATATTTTCAGGGCTTCAGGTTGCACATAGGATAAAACAGAGGATTGAGTTTGTACTGTGTCCTTACATATATGGTGTGACTTATAGAAGTCTCCGCTGCAGCCAGGCAGTTGATGAACTGACGTCCATTAAAAATGGTTTTGATGGTGTTGATGATGCTGGACTTCCCTGCTCCAACTGGTCCAAATAGAAGGAAGCGGAGCTCTTTAACGTTGTCGTTGGCAATTTTAAAGCTCTTTAGCTTATCGATCATTGGATCTTGCCTGGGATAAAACAGCAAATCAGTCTTTCACCTATTAGAGAAAATGAAAACTAAGAACTTGGTTACACAGAGGGGCTGATAAGCAAGGAATACCTGGTCATACCTGGTACCATGACATTAAGTAGCAGTAAACCCAGCCTTAAATGGTTCCCTGTAATGTATGACTTTCTCATTTGTGACTGTATATGAGTTGTTTTGGGCATCAGTATGTTACACAAGTAGCAGGAAGCCATTTGAGATTGGGTGCCAGTGTAGTTAAATAGGACCCAGGCAAAAATTAAGTAGATTTGAATGTACTGAAAATATACTTTAATATCAGCAAGTACATTTCAAGCACATTATTGTTCTTGTGTGATGAACACTTGTGTTATATATGCAATATATTACAAATGTAATAATTACAATTATACAAGTACTTCAGTATATGTAAGTAAATGTTGTTAGTGGTGTTTCAAAATATACAGTTAAGTACAATTAGTTCTGTTTGAGGTTTTCAGTATCACTAGCAATAACACATATTTTGCATTCTAAATATCTAGTGAGTAGTATATATATTAGTATATTAATCATGAGTGTAAGGAATTATATGCGCATAATTGTCACATGAGGTTCAAGACAAGGAGGCAGGATATAGACGCAAGGATTTAATGGACAGAACAAATAAAACAAAACAAAACCCCACTCAAGAACACAGGGCACTACAGGGAGTATAAGTGAACTAAGACTAACGAGGAACACCTGAGAAGGGGCGGCGCTACAACCTAGGGACAGGTGAGGGGACTCAAGGGGGCAGAGACAGAAGGAGCCAAAAACCAAAACAATCAGAAGCACATGGAACAAGACAACAAAAGGCACATGGAAGTGACAAGACAAAAGAAAACCAGAGAAAATTGAGAAAAACAGGAGCTTGACTAAACAGTACATGACAATAATTAAGTATATTTAAGAATACTTCACTGTACTTTTTTGCCTAGGGACAATTGGTGCCCCAAATCAGGCTTGAAATCACATAGAATCACTAGTGAAAATGGACATGGTGGTAATTTTGTGAGCAAAATTGACGTCTAAAGTAAAGGTTTTAGCTTAAACTATACTGCAATATACAATGATGGGTGACTGAGCATTCTTGTGCTGTTTCAACAGTCCATGATTGCTTGGTTAACTAGATCTTTTGGCAGAAGAAGTGTCTATGACAATAATTTGTTATAATTACTCAGATTATGAAATGACAAATTGAAGATTTTTTTATAGAGCTGTTACTGTATGCAATATTCTTGCATAGTTCCGCTTCAAATAAATTGCTTAATTACTGCAGTAGCTAATTGCAACAGGCTATTCAAGCAAGAAATTTCTAAATAAATACATAAATAAGTATATATGCAGCAAAACACCTGCATGTTAGCTTTGCCTTACATGTTATCATGACATGATATTAATGGATGGTGGTGGACTTACTTCCATTCGACCCTCCTCCATTCGTTGAGTTCTGTAAAAACGCATAATGGAACAAGTTAAACACTTGATGGCTATATTTGAAAAATGTGATCTTTTCTGTAGTGGCAACTATTAATGTCTAAAGGTAGCAACTGGACATACCTAATAGTATGTAATACGATCCATGAGCATGAATAACAGCTGTGATTGGATTTGGCATGGACTGGACAAGTTTTTGGATGTACAACAACACAGCAATGTTCAGCCTCAACCAAAGCACCAATTTTCACGTAATTAAACACCCCCAGAGGGGACTCTTATTTTGTCCAGGGAGCTTATTTCGTCTTTCCTAACTTTCATAATAAATCCCTGTTGATATAATCAAACATTACCAGCTGAAAGTTTTATAAAAAGCATATTACTTGATTTCTGCCTGAGAATTGACCCTCTAAAAGAACTTTTTTTATATTTAACTTGAACTTTGCTACACAACGTAACATAAACATGTCATGGCAGATGTTATATGGTGTCATGAGATGTTATGAAGGATTATGTCCAGGTACAATAACTATTACCGTTACCGGTGACTACCATGATAGGTGTCACAATGTTTGGTATCAAGACAGAAACCAAAATACATTTAGCATTAAAATAGCATGTGACATAAGCAATATGATACTGTATATTACTGGTCACAATTTCTAATGAAAACCTTTGACGGCATCTGGTATGGCATGTTTATGGTTAAAATAAAATGTTACTGACTGAATTACTGTTAATGAATTCACCAGTCACTGGAGTGCAGAAATCATACATACCTACAGTGACGCAAGCAGAGCATGAGGTGCTACCCAGTTTATTTTTCAGGGTCAATGTATAGCGCCCTTCATCTCCTTCCTGAGCATTCACAATTTCCAACTTACAAGATGTGCCATCTTTAGTTATTTTATGCTTGTCCTGCACACATGAAAAGCTCTGCCCGTTCTTCTCCCATGTTGCAATGAAGGCTTCCATGTTTGCTTTACAGTGAAGAGTAACAGTTTGTCCCATTTTCACTTGTTTGTCATCCAAAACAGTGATAAATTCTACAGGAGAGATGAGATTAAAAAAAGATATGAATCCAACAGAGAATATAATCATTAAACAGTCTTAAAGCAGTTTGAACCTCCTTTAAAGGGGATGTTGGACATTGGAGGTGTTTTCTCCCAGTGTACACAGAAGAGGATGGTTTGTAAGGCCTTTTTTATTTTAAAGATAACACAAAAACACAGATCATAAAAAAGGGTCCAATTAATGCAATTGCTGGCAAACAGAAACGGCAAGAAATAAAATTGAAATATACAAATGAAAAAAAGAATAAATCAATAAATTTACAGAGAAAAATTCCTTTATTTTAAAGATTTTCCATTATTATTATGAGCACTTCAACTAAACTGAGGTGATTTGCAAAACCTTTAATTAAATTTTATGTATATTTATTTTTAAATTTTTTTGCACTATTATTTTTTTTGCACTATATTTTTGACACTTTTTTTTTACAAAGGATTTAGCTTAAAAATACAATAATTGTCGAAAGAATAGTTGCACCCAGAAGGAAGTGTGGTATTGCAGTGCTATTGAAAAGGCCAGGTTAAAGGTTACCAGGAAAAATGAATGATGATACATTTAGACTGATATGATCAATATTTATTGAGCTACACATACAGACGTAGCGTCTCTTAGTATGGAGTCAGGCCACCATGTTAATGCAGTGGCGTTGTAGAGGTTCCTAATGGTGTCCTGTAATGATCCATTCCATGCAGCTTGCGTGGTAGGAGTGGGGGGTGAAGTGAGACCACGGCTTCTGAACGTGTGACAACAAACCGTTCATCTTGGTGCTGACCACGGTGCCTCCACAAACGGATTCATTGGTTAATATACTGTATTAATAATATTGTAATTTTATTGCAAAAATAGGAAATACATATGATGTGTTGTTACTGTTGAACAGTTGGGCTGTTATTTTACAGACGAGCCCTAAAGAGTGTGGTTAGGATAAATGGCAGCATAAAGTCTACAAAATACCAGGAGACTTTGTATTCAAACCAGAAGGACTAACCCATAGGTGGCCTTGGTGGGATGAAAGCCTGCAACGGAGGTCCAGGGAAGCAAAATATGTTTGTGAAAATAAGAGCCACTTCAAACTTTACATAATTATATACTGACATTTTTATTTATTGATTTTTATCATAGCCTTTGGAGATAACTGTTTAATATCAGATCTTTGAAGCTTGGTAGATTGGCAGGGAAATTTAGGAGACAGCCGAAATCAAGAATGCAATACAAGCCCTGGTATTGCTAGCCTCCAGAATACCAGAGATACAGAATCCGGTATCACCAGGCTCCTCACCTGGTATTATATATTTGAAAATGGTTTGCCTAGTGTTCCACTCTGAAAAAGTAGTCCCCAAACCTGGTCCTGGAGAACCCTTAGCAAAAACTGAGCTGTCTTGGTATCAAACATGGCATTTTGGTGATTACTCTCCCTGATGATTACTGATAATGATAATATGACTCTGTTATTCGCATATTATTGAACAAACTCATGACAGAACATGACATCTACTGTAATGAGTTAGGCACATTTATTTGCCATTGTTACCCAGCAGACCAAGTAAACCAATCACCCATTACCAGTTATTCTTTGTGGCACTGATTAGCCTAAAGCAAATATGACTGTAAATTGGAATTACACGTTAAGCGGTTTAAAACTTTAACATGACACTGTTGCAGTTAAAACTTACCAGGTTTGGATTGTGCCCATCCCATGACTGAATCTATGAAACTGAAGAAAAAAAATATTATTACCATTTACTATTACTACTATTATTTAAACTGAATGTGAATTGGTGACACTTCTACAATCCAGCAACCCTCAAAGATCACTTTAGAGAACAGGTGGATTTCTACAATCAGTAGAAATCCAATATTTATATACTCTTGCTTAATATAGCCACAACATTGCATGACCTGCACTGTGTTGGAGGTTTAGCAGGTTTAGCAGTGATTAAGACACTAAGGTCCCATGCAGATCATGTTTGTTTAACAGTAGAAGGAAGGGCCACCAGTCTTGTAAACTAAACCCTGCAGATCCTTTGCTGTAAAATGAAGGGGGTGGGGTGGTAATTCCTTTGGCGTCCCTTTGTAGGCATCAGTTCTTCTTTAGGTAGTTGCTTAGAGGAGCTTATAGTTATTGACTGTTAGCAAAAGGATTAGAGGAGAATTCACTGTGTTCTAGGATCTTCATCAGGAGACAACATCCTATTGTCAATCCCTTACCTGCCCAACCAGACCTAATGTTTGCAGTAGCACAGACTTTGTTTGGTTTTAGTCAGATTTGGTGATAGCAAGTTTAGCAGCTTA
Organism: Prochilodus magdalenae; assembly: GCA_024036415.1. Classification (NCBI taxonomy): domain Eukaryota; kingdom Metazoa; phylum Chordata; class Actinopteri; order Characiformes; family Prochilodontidae; genus Prochilodus; species Prochilodus magdalenae. The sequence continues at coordinate 74,729 of JAMWET010003211.1, read as the reverse complement.
TGCTGGTCTAGCTGGTTTATACTAACACTTTGCAAATCATTAGGGCTGTGACCTTAGTAGGACCAGCTGCATGCAAATTTAAACTGTGAGATTAAGATGAGATACGGATTACTGACGCGACAATGCCATGTAACAGGGTTCAGGTTCAGTTACTGGTACAGTAAAGTCTGTGTTTGACTTTACTTTTTCCTCCAGATATGAAATCAATATCCAGTTCAGAAAACCATGAGCTTGGGTGCTCCTTGGAAGATTTGCCAGATTCAGAAACTTCTAGACGAACACTGGTTCAGTGGTAATTGTTGTTTGAAGAAAAGCTGCCTGTTCATGTGCCATGGGAAGAGATGTTTCCCAGTGAACATATACGTTTCTGATGAGCTCTCTCAATGTATATATTTTTATGCCACAATAACTAAAAGTAAAACAATGTCACAGCTAACAGTGTCATATAATAATAACTTCAGAATAGAGATTGTAACATCAAAATACCCAGGAGGGCTTTGTGTACATCAGTTTTAATAAAACAGTAGAATTCCTCTTTAATCCATCTCCAAAAAACTAGCCTAATATTAATCCACACATAAAATATGTAGCCTCAAGCGAATACCCAGCAGCCTGACTTACCTTTGTTAGATGTGCCGACTGTTGCTGAGGCCTCTGTCTACTGTTCTGTGTCTGTAACTCTCTCTCTGCCTTTATATATACATGTCTTCACTGTACTTTCACTTTCAGTTGAATTCAGTGCAGATGCAAATGTACGAAAGAAAAGGTCAGGGATTAAAGTCAGTGAAAGAGAAAAGGGTTGCAATTGTTGACCAAAAGGAAAAACACACATGTACTGCAGATTGAAATCAAAATATCTAAAGGAGTTGTCCTCCCAGCTCTAAGTTGCCTCCATCTTTCATGAGCAGCACTGATATTCACTGGTGTTTTACTTCATCTCTGATCCTGGGGCTTTTGGAAGGAAGTCAAGATTGTTCCGATAGATTCAAACCGTATCTCTGTGGATCCTGTCCATGCTTGCTTTCGTGGCTGCCACATGCCATCGTTGCGTGCTAGTTTGTGGAGGTAAAACAAACACTTGTTTACATTTTAAATTTTTTAATTTTTTTCCCCATTATTTTCCCCTTTATTTCAGTTTAGTTTCAGTATAGTTTCTAACTTGGAAATTTGATTTGATTTAATTTGAAGTGTTGAGTCTCTCTAACCACGATGATGAGCTGAGATACTTCTTTCTGAGCGTGAATCGGATGGAGAGTAATGAGTAACATCATCTGCTCTCTTTCATTAATAAACATTCCTGTTGTGTTTCACAGTGTGGAGAAAAGAGGTATGTCCAGAGTGTGTTCAGTAAGTGTGAATAATTAAAGAATGGTGTAAGACTAGTTTTCATTGTCTGTTTCTTTATAGTTTCGTTTAACTGGTAGTGTCTGTCATTTAAATCAGAATCAGAATCAGCTTTATTGTCACACAGTCACAAGAACCGGGGACAAATTAGCCATCGACCTATCCATACAATAACATACAGGGGGGAAAAACAAGACAGGACAGGAGGACAGGTGAGCCGCTGCGTGAGACACGCGCCACCAAACTACAATTAAAAGGGATATACGGGAAAAGAAGAGGGGAAAAAAAGCATTACCCCCAGACTGTGCCCTAAGAGAGCACAGTGTAGGAACATCAAAAAAAACTCAGCACATAAGCACATAAAGCACAAAACCAAGCAATGGAGGCGAAAGGGAGGGTACGGGAGGTATGGGGGGGGGGCCGAAGGTCCCACTGCCTAGCAACAGTCAGTTTGCCCTAAGACACCCTTGAACAGTTCCCAGTCAGAGACACCCCCAGCTAATTAGGAAAACAGGGAGAGAATCACGTCACAGAGTTCTTAGGAGGAATGTTTCCCTATCATCCACAAGGCCAAGTGCTGATAAGGAGGGAGCCGAAAGCAGATTAGACAGTTGTTTAGGCGAGTGAACGCTGACCAGTTTTAGCGCGTTCACTCTCTATTGTCCATCGTGGTCTTCATTTATCACACTTCTTTGCAAAGCCGTTAGCTTCTCCGAGATGTTTTCCATGTAGCAGTTAAAAGTCACAGTCTGAGTGCTGACAGCTCTGCCCACCGCTTCAATCATGTCGGGTAGCTTTTGGGGGCCTTTGACAGCTGTCTCCGCACCTTTGATTTTACGATACACCAGGGCAATGCCTTATCCAATCAGCAAAAACCCTGTGATCAGTGTGCCAAAAAGGTAGACGTCCTCGATGTCCTCCAAGAAAAGAGTCGCCACGCACACGACCCGCCACCTCTCCCATGCGTCCTCCATGTGGATAAGTTCACTGTGGTGTTCTTGCTGTCCTGTATGTCTCTACTCCTTTAATGTTGTGTTTACACTTTTCAAAATTATTTTTTTGTCATCACACAGTGAAATTAAGGTTGCTGCTATATAAAAGGGTCACATTTTAAAATTTAGTAATTTTCTGTATACATTAGTTTTATAATCAAGCAACTTTGTGGTTCAATCTTAGCTATAAAAAGTGTTTTATTTATCAGTGCAATTTCAGGAACTTAAGGAACACAAACAAAAAAAAATACATGAATAAATGTTATGTTGTACAGTTGTTTTGCAGATGTTCACAGTTTTGGCAACTTTTCTGTTTTGAGTCAATAAGAGTTTTAGCATACAGTTCATACTCAAGTACAATAATCATTTGACAAAAGAAAATTAACATTTATGCCTGTAAAAATGTGATAATATTATAATTAAGTCAGAATCAGAATCAGAGACTCATAGAATCATATACATATAGTCTTTGATTCTGATTTTGGCTTAAGAAGTATTCTGATTCTGGCTTGAGAGGTATCTCTCTTTTTGCTGGTTTTTACTTTTATGCATCTATTGATCACATGAGCTGCTGCTTACAATGTGCGAAAAATTCATGATGAATGAACCAACAGAAATGGCCCAAAACTGCTTTGGAAAGATGTCTGGTTTACTTACATTAAAGTCAGATTAGGTTTTTTCCCTCTCGTGTAAAGTTACCATTTCAGAGATACTTGTTCTTCTTTGGACAGCAACGAATTATATATTTCAGCAAATCTTTGGAAGTCTGTACAAAAAACGTGAAAGGTAGAAGTTTAAACTTTTTTTGTTCATCAGAGGATGATATTTTGTTACCATACTTTATTCTGCTTTGTTAAAAATGTCCTTCTGATATTATTGTAATAAGTACACTTGCTGACTTCCTGATCATTCCTGATCTTTCTTACATCAGATCAGCAATACCTCACTTAGAACAGGCTCCTTTTTTTAGTCTGAAATGATCCTGTGTCCATCAAAGACGACTATAGCAAGTAAAGCAGCAGAGGCGCACGGTGCTCCGATTGGTGGAAACTGTTTCCAGTACGCGATGACGCAGAAAGCGCGCCCCTGAACCTCCTCGTGTACAAGCCTTTTCGCTCTCCGCGTGATCCATTAAAATGATGCGGAAATGAGAGCTGCTTATTGTGCTGATTATACGTGCTAGTGCAGTTCTGATTAAAGCGCTGTAGAAACTACTGCGGTTTTAAATGTGCTCTGTTTATAACAGTGTAAATTTCCTCATCTAGTCACGTGTCAGTTCCGTCTGCCCACCATCTGTGGGAACGGTAGCTCTCAGAGTCAGAGTCCCGACTGTAGCATTGGGAAGTTAAGACTATACTTTCAGGGATCATTTCTATAGTTTCTAACTTGGGAGTTTGATTTGAAGGTGTTAAGTCTCTCTAACCACGATGATGAGCTGAGATACTTCTTTCTGAGCGTGAATCGGACAGAGAGTAATGAGTAACATCATACGCTCTCTATCATTGATGAACGTTCCCACTGTGTTTCACAGTGTGGAGGAAGGAAGTATGTTCAGAGTGGTTAGAAGCGTGCTAGTGAAAATAGATTCGTTTCCTCTATAAACAGTAGAAATCGCTGGGAATGGATTGTTGATGTTGTTCTTTATTGGTTGTCTAAAAAGCTACAACGTTTCCTTATGTACTGCTACGAAGTAAGGCCAAGGTTTATATCCAGATGTCAATACTTTGAAGCGTGTGGTTTAAATGATAAATGTGAACAAAATTGTACCAGCAAGTGCTATTTATTTACTCTAAATTATCAGTAGTACTGAAGAAGGACCGCCCACTATCTGGGTGTATAGTTGGGTGGAGATGGAAGAGTCCTGACTGTCTGGTTCCAGAGTGGTAATATATATATATATATATATATATATATATATATATATATATATAATGAATCATGATAAATAAGCTGTGGAAATACAAATCTTAGATATATAAAGATATATAAAGTTTCAACATGGAAAATCGAAGCAAACCGTCCTAAAAAATAAATTTTCGTGTGCCCACGTGCGCCGTTGTTTTTCTCACCGCGCAGCCAAAAAAACAAACAGCAGTCCACGACAGGAGGATGTTTATAGCACTGCAGGCTTACTCACGTGTCACGTGTCTCAGCGCTGAGGAAGAACTGCTCACCATCTGGGTGTATGGTTAGGTGGAGATGGAAGAGTCCTGACTGTAGCGTTGTAAAGTTAAGACTATACTTTCAGGGATCATTTCTATAGTTTCTAACTTGGAAAATTGATTTGAAAGTGTTAAGTCTCTCTAACCACGATGATGAGCTGAGATACTTCTTTCTGAGCGTGAATCGGATGGAGAATAATGAGTAACATCATACGCTCTCTATCATTGATGAACGTTCCCACTGTGTTTCGTAGTGAGAAGGAAAGAGGTATGTTCAGAGTGGTTAGATAGGTATGAGTAAAAATCAGTTATAAGTTTTTTATAGCTTTCTCTAATAACTTCGTGGTTGTTATATGTAGATATAAATAAATGAAAATGTGCCAGAAAGTCATTTAGTTATTCTTAATTTTTAATGCGACTGTTAAACTTTCAATGTTGCCCCATATATATATATATATATATACTAGTCTTTCCTCCTGTATATATATATATATGTATAAAGGAGGAAATACTAGTAAGAGTTCTGTATTAGTGTTTGGTAGAGTTTAGTGTAGTGTGTGGCCTTTTTGTTTTCATTTTTGCTTAGTAGTTTATGTGCTATGACGAGCACATATAATAAGTAAGGATGGATGATGCCACTGGTTTTCCTTTTACTCTGATATCAAGGTATACCAAACTCAATATTTTTATTATTGATAAGTGGTAAGTTTAAACAAAATTGTAGCAGAAAGTCAGACATTTAATTATTGATAATTATGATTATTATTGTGGCTATTAAATTAGATTAGATTCAACACTGTGCAGAGTACAGGCACAGAGCCAATGAAATGCAGTTAGCACCTAATCAGAAGTGCCACATACAGTATAATTTACATATAACGTGCAAGAACGTGACCATGGCAAATGATGCAGAGGATACAATATGTGCAGTTATGGACAGTAGAGTAGTAGAAAATACAGATGTTAATATAAATTTGATATACATGCAGTATGTACAGAATGGGTGAAGAGAATACTGTTCCAGATGTGGAGTAAATGTGCCGCTCCACCTCTCTGCAGCTTAACACAGGAGATACAGAGAGCGTTCTAGATGTTCTACAGAAATACACAGCATGATAAAGTTCCAGTATTGTTCTTATACTACTAAGCAGCTAACCATTCTGAACATACCTCTTTCTTCCACACTGTGAAACACAGCAGGACCTTTCATCAATGGTAGATAGCAGATTAAGTTACTCATTACTCTTCATCTGATTCATGCTCAGAAAATTTTTTTTTAGCTTATCACAACTACAAAAATTCTCAGCTAAATATCTAATTTAGAAACTATACAAATGATCCCTGAAAATACAGCTTCAGACTTATTTTTCTACAGTCAGGAGTCTTTTATCTCTCAAATGATTTGCTCAGATGGTGAGAAGTTCTTCCACAGTGTTAAAACGCTCTAAGAGGTTACAATATGTGCAGTTATGAACAGAGGTGTGGTAGAAAAATACAGATGTTAGTATAAATATAATATACATACAGCATGTCCAGAGTGAGTGGAGAAAATACAGCATAGGTCATACAACGCATATTTTAAAGTCTGCTGTGTACAGTGCACGTCCGGAACGCAGTAGAGAGAACGTGTTTCACATCGACCAGGTAAAAGTACGAACTTCTTGTAACAGAGTCGGGGGGAAAAAAGATATTTTTTAACAAAAATAAAAGCGATTTACATAAAAATGTAAATATTTGTTAGATTCACTTTTATCTCCCCGTAGTATAAAGTTGTATAAATATCTGCCAGCGACTTTTTGTAAAAGCCTAATGTAGCTTTCTATAGAAAGCGTCCCCAGTATACCTCAAAATATATCTGCGGTGTTCAGACACCCCCTGGGAGACGCAGTAGCACATTTACTCAAAATCCGGAACTTAGAAGAGGGAACGTGTTTCACATCGAGCAGTTATGGCTGACGGAACCCGTACGAGTTGCTTGTAGCTGTATCAAAAATGTATTTAAAATATATAAATAATTGATATCCGTTAAAAATATAACATTTATAGATTCACTGTTCTCTTTCTGTGATATAAAAGCTAATGATAATAGCGCAAACGCGGCAGTCGAGTCAAACTGGTCGAAAGAGGAGCGGTTGTCGTGGCAACGGGTTAATTATGCATGTATTGTACTGAAGGATTATGGGTAAAGCGACATTTACATTTAACTAACACGTTTTCATGATAAATAAGCTGTGGAAATACAAATCTTATATATTTAGAGTTTCAACATGGAAAATCGAAGCAAACCGTCCTAAAAACAAATTTTTGTGTGCCCACGTGAGCCGTTGTTTTTCTCACCGCGCAGCCAAAAAAAAAACGAACAGTAGTCCACGACAGGAGGATGTTTATAGCACTGCAGGCTTACTCACGTGTCACGTGTCTCAGCGCTGAGGAAGAACTGCTCACCATCAGGGTGAAGTGTTGGGTGGAGATTGAAGAGTCCTGACTGTAGCATTGGAAGGTTAAGACTATACTTTCAGGGATCATTTCTATAGTTTCTAACTTGGAAATTTGATTTGAAAGTGTTAAGTCTCTCTAACCACGATGATGAGCTGAGATGCTTCTTTCTGAGCGTGAATCGGATGGAGAGTAATGAGTAACATCATACGCTCTCTATCATTGATGAACGTTCCCACTGTGTTTCATAGTGTGGAGGAAAGAGGTATGTTCAGAGTGGTTAGATAACTATGAGTAAAAAGCAGTTGTAGTTTTTATGGTTTTCTCTAATAACTTGCTGGATTTCAGCTATAGATATAAGTAAAAGAAACAGTACCAGAAAGTCAGACATTTAGTTATTCTTAATTTGTATTGCGACTGTTAAACTTATAAAGTTGCCCCATTACCCTTTATTAACTAACTTCACTTAATAAATGCAAATTTCGTGTTTAATTAAGTTGAAATTGTGTGTTCACTTAAAGTAGTTCCTGTACCTCACCGGTATTTAATTTAAAAGATCAAACAAAGGACGTGTCTGTTAAATGTAAATATCGCGTTACCCACAATCCTTCACTATGATACATGCGTGATTAACCCGTTGCTACGACAACCGCTCCTCTTTAGACCCGTTAGATTCGAAAGCTGCGTTAGGGTTATTATCATTAGTAGTAGTAGTAGTATTTGCTTTTATACTACAGAAAAGGAGCAGTAATTTAGGAATGTTAAATTTTTATTTTAAGGGAAAAGTTTTTATTATTATTTTTAAATAAAGACATTTTTTGCGGCAGCTACAAGCAGCTGGTACTGCTTCCGTCAGCAACAGCTGCTCGATGTGAAACACTTTCCCTTTTCTAAGTTCCGGATGTGGAGTGAATGTGCTGGTTCGCACCGCAAAACACCGCAAATATATATTGAGGTATACCGGGGCCGCTATTATATAGAAAGTAAGTAGTTAAAGCTTTTCCAAAAACAGTTGTTGGCAGATGTTTTAAACCTTTATACTACAGGGAGATCTGAATCTACAAATATTCGCTTGCCTACTCCCACCTGCAGTCTTGTACGAATTACATCTAATAGGTGACTTACTCTATTCACAAGTACATGGTTTTCCCCTGAGATAATCACAGCTGAAAATTACTATCACATATCAGTCTTGCCTTCTGTCAGCTTAATTTAGGTATACTGGCCTTCCTTTCAAGCACTGTTTCTTAACCATGGCCCTGAAGGCACCCTGCCCTGCACATCTTAGCACACCCCTTGCTCTTAAGACATCTGATTCAACCTATCTGTTCATTAACACGCCTTTTCAGAGTTGCTGGGTGGTGTGTTAAAGCAGGGAATACAGTCAAGGTTTATGTTTGGTCTGATGGGGTGTGATGGTGCATGCATCAAATATGACCCAGGCCTTTTCTTCTGTGCAATGCTTGATTCAAAATGATGCATGTTAAAAGAATTTGCTTAGAAACTGAATTATACTGCTATTTATTTGAGCTTTTTGTTGAAGAGTTAACTGACAATCCTTTGGGAGCCTGCTATGGTACTTCGCTGTTATGAGTTGCTTGTTTATTACAGCTTCTAAAACTGATCTCTATATGAACTACATGGTCTAACTATGAATGAGGGCTCAACACATGCTCCTTGTACATGCCTGTTCCCACCTGCAGTCATGTATGAGTGTAAATGATCTAATATGTGATGTACTGTCTTCAGAAGGAACTGGTTTCCCTGTGAAATAATCACATTTGAAAATGACTACCAAATGTCAGTCTCACTTGGTCATTTTAATTTACATGTATTGGCATTCCCTTTGGAGCCCTTTCCACAGATGAGGCCCGCTGACCCTCCATCCAAAAGAGGTGCAGGGAGGTGCAAGGGTGCATGTACCTTACCTGGGCCTGTATGAGAACGGCACTTACAAACCTGAAACTGAACCATACGATTGGAGTAAAGCAAGCAAAACCACCATATTAAGATGATGAATTGAAGAAAAAAGAGAGATTGTTGTAATATATATGTGTACTTGGTGGAATTATGGGTATGTTATTTATAGTGCTGTATCCAGTCACATCTTTCAGCGCTGAGGAAGAACTGCTCACCATCTGGGTGTATGATTGGGAGGAGATGGAAGAGTCCTGACTGTAGCGTTGGAAGGTTAAGACTATACTTTCAGGGATAATTTCTATAGTTTCTAACTTGGAAACTTGATTTGAAAGTGTTGAGTCTCTCTAACCATGATGATGAGTTGAAATACTTCTTTCTGAGTGTGAATCGGATGGAGAGTAATGAGTAACATCATACGCTCTTTATCGTTGATGAACGTTCCCACTGTGTTTCACAGTGTGGTGGAACGAGGTATGTTCAGAGTGGTTAGATACATTTGCATCTGTAAATATGATATGGACTCTTTTGTACAAGAAGGTTTAACATCTTAAGAACAAATTATATAACTGCTGTTTACTGGTTGTGAATTAACTAAAATCCTTGGAATAAAATTTTACTAGAACGTCAGGCATTTAATCGTTTTGTTTGTGAACTTCTAAAGTTCTCCCTTTTATTAATAAGCTTCACTTAAAATTCAGTTCAGTGTTTAATAAAGTTGAAATTATGTGTTTGCTTACTCTAGTAATTTATGTAGGCTAAAAACTGCTTTTCATTAGATTAACATTTGATTAGATACATTTTGAACATTTATAGAAGCAGAAAATGGAAGGAAAAGTAGTTCCTATACTATATTATCATGTTTGCAGTATTCTGTTAGAGAGATAAATGCACCTCCATCCTAGTACATAAATAAACACATGATATTGATATTTTTGTACAAGCATTGATTATTTAAAGTAAACTTCAGGAGTTCTAGGTATCGATCGACCCCTCCCTACTTCAAAGTATGTGATTTTCAACAATGAGAAATGGTACATATAATCAGAACTGTAACAGAAAGTCAGACATTTAATTGTTATTATTTTTTATTGTGGCTACTGAATAAGCATTCAGAAATCAGAATTCTCTCTTCTTCCTTAATAACAATTTAACAAAGTTCAATTTGGTGTTCAGTAATGTTCTAATCATGTGTTCAGTTAAACTAGTATTTTATTTCATCTATAAAAATCAGTAACTAAATGTGTATTTGTTAGATTAATATTTGTATATTTAACTTCTGCATAGTTACAGAGGAAGAAGGCAGAAGGAAATGTAGCTCCCCCTGAGGGATAGAATGCACATCAGCAATAAAACAAAAGATAGTGATATTTTTGCACCAGAATCGACTCTTATGAAGAAACACCAGGATCGGAATTATCGGTTTTACGTCTTTGTATGGACTGCATGGTCCAACTATGAGTGAGGGTTCAACACATGCTCCTTGTACATGCCCTTTCTCACCCGCAGCCCCATACAAGTGTAAATGAACATCCTGGATTTTACTTCCACCTTCTTCTTCTGTAACTATAAAATTTTATTTGATTCAATGTTAATGGTGACTGAGTACACATTATTTAGAGTTGCCTGGGACATGAAATACAGATTATTTGAACACGTCATGTAAACTTTATTAAACACTAACGTTCGCTTTTGGTTGAAGTGTTGGTTAAGAGAGAATAGTCCTGATTTTAGTTTTGGTGAAGGTTAAGACGATACTTTCAGGGACATTCTCTATACAGTTTCTAACTTGGAAATTTACCATGAAAGTGTTAAAAAAACATTTATATGACTGAGATTTGCTTTTGATATTAGTATAACAACACTACCCATGGCATTCCTTGGAATCAAATTATCTGGCCAAACTTTCTGTTAAGTATACAAACAATCATCAGTAAGCAGACTATTAATTGCACTTATAAAAATAAGACAAACTTTTTACTAGTATGCTTTAACCACTCAGAACATATTTCTTTCCTCCACACTGCGAAACACAGCAAGAACGTTCATCCAAGACAGAGAGCAAATGAGATTATTCACTACTCTCCATCCGATTCATGCTCAGAAAGAAATATCTCAGCTCATCATTGTGGTTAGAGACACTCAACACTTTCAAATCAAATTTCCAAGTTAGAAACTATAGAAAAGATCCCTGAAAGTATAGTCTTAACCGCCCAAATCTACGGCCAGGACTCTTCCATCTCCACCCAACCATACACCCAGATGGTGGACAGTCAGCACTGACACTACAGGACTAGATCTGGACCTCTACACTGTTATAAACAGCCCAATTTAGAACTACCATCGCTCTCACCCACAGTTCAATATCAGTGTAAATTACATCTAACAGGTGACGTACTGTATACACAAGGATATGATTTACCCCTGAAATAATCACAACTGAAAATAACCACCAAATGTCAGTCTCAGTCAGTCTAACATTTAGAAAGTAGCTTGCAGGAATTTAAAGTACAGTGTTTACAGTGTCTACTTTTTAGTATTGATACCAAATAATGACAACTGCACCTTACTGCTCCCACTACTTCAGGGGCCAAATCTGCACTGTTTCCCCTCCCTCTGTATATTATTTATTATTGTCTTGTAATGGTCTTGTGTATATAAATCATATATTGTCTTGCGCAACAATTTAACAAATGTGCACTTTATGTTGTATTGTATGCTGTGTAATCTATTGTTACATGTAGCACCTTGGTCCATGTAGGAAACGTCGTTGTTTCGTTTCACTGTGTACTGTAGACCCCTGTATAAGGTTGAAATGACAAATCAGCATACAAACTGAATGCTAGTGAGCTGTTTTTGCCCTGAATTGACTTCTTATGAAGAAACACCAGGATCGGAATTGCTCGGTTTCTAAAGTTGTTTTGTATGATGTGCATGGTCCAACTATTAGTGAGGGTTCAACACATGCTCTTTGTACATGCGCTTTTTCACCCGCAGCCCCATACAAGTGTAAATGACATTGGATATACTATATTTACAAGGTCGTTAAAACTTTAAGTGATGTTATTAAAAAAGAAGAGATCATTTCTGATCTTGATAATTGATTTTGATAATCATACAGCAGGGATCGGCAGATCGATACCCAAATATCGATACTTCAGATCCTGAAGTATACTTTGATAAACTGATTCTGGTGCAAAAATACCAAAACATTCATATCGTGTGTTTATTTATTTAATAGGATGTTTGTATATTGCTCAAACAAAATACTGCCATACATGATAATATAGTACAGGAACTCCTTTTTTTTACTTCCACCTTCTTCTTCTGTAACTATAAAATGTATTTATTCAATGTTAATCTAATGAGTACACATTTAGTTAGAGTTTTCAGATGACATGAAATACAAGATTAAGTGAACACGTCATGTAAACTTTATTAAACACTAACCTGAGAGTTTTAAGGGGGAATTTTAGAGTTTTTCTTTAAACAGAAGGTTAGAGGGAGATTATTAGAATTTATCTTAAACAGTAAGTATAAAACACTAAATTTCTTGGATTATCTGACAAGCTTTCTGTTTAATTATACAAACAATCATCAGTAAACAAACTTTAGCCACTCTGACTAATTATAACCACTCAGAACATACTTCTTTCCTCCACACTGTGAAACACAGCAGGAACGTTCACCAATGATAGAGAGCGTATGATGTTACTCATTACTCTCCATCTGATTCACGCTCCGAAAAAAATATCTTAGCTCATCATCGTGGTTAGAGAGACTCAACACTTTCAAATCAAATTTCCAAGTTAGAAACTATAGAAAAGATCCCTGAAAGTATAGTCTTAACCTAACCAAATCTACAGCCAGGACTCTTCCATCTCCACCCAACCATACACCCAGATGGTGGCGGTCAGCACTGACACTACAGGACTAGATCTGGACCCTACATTTATAAAACAGCCAACTAACATCGCTCCCACCCACAGTTCAATATCAGTGTTAATGACATCTAACAGGTGACGTACTGTATACACAAGGACATAATTTACCCCTGAAATAATCACAACTAAAATTTAAAAATAATTTAAAGTACAGTGTTTACAGTGTCTACTGTTTACATTTATACCAAATACGCACAACTGCACCTTACTGCTCCCACTACTTAGGGGCCAACTGCACTGTTTCCCCTCCCCTGTATTTATTGTTTATTGTCTTGTAATGGTCTTGTGTATATATAATATATTGTCTTGCGCACTTGCACATGTGCATTTTATGTTGTATTGTATTGTGTGTCTATTGTTACATGTAGCACCTTGGTCCTAAAGGAACATTATTTCGTTTCACTGTGTACTGTACATCACTGTATAAGGTTGAAATGACAAATAAAACCACTTGAATTGACTTGACTTGACACTCTGTCAGCTTAATTTAGGTGTACTGGGCTTCCTTTAGGAGCACTGACCACAGATGAGGCCTGCTGACCCTCCATCTAAAGTTGTTTTTCTACATGATGTGTTATAGTAGGCGTGAGGGTGCATTTGCCAAAAATGGCACAGTAATTTTTTTTTAACTTGCCATTTGCCGTGCACACTGCTCTTAATTTAAAACTGATAGATTTTAAAGACGATTTCCTCAGCAGGCTTATTTTATATGGATTATTTACAAATATACAGGACTTTTATATGTGTACATGTTCTTCTACATGGTACAGATTCCTTGCTCTATACTGGCTTGAAGTTAGTAATGCCATCATTCATTAAAAAACAGTGATCTGCTGACTGAGGAACAGGTAGCTGGCATTAAAGAATTGCACATGTTTAAAACCATGTGGAAGTGCAGTTAGATGTTATGAAATAGTGAACAGGTTGTACTAGTTACCATGGCTTTCAGAAGAGACAAAATACTCAGGGAATGTACCGCCCTTCTGAAACGGAGGAAGACCTTATGGGTGATTCTGAGTACTGCTACAGCAAGGTGTGGTGATTTATGTCTTTTTGATTGAACTTGGTTGTAGCAGATGTGGAATGTGCATTTCTGAAGCTTCTGATGGTGCTTACTTTCTTATGTCCACATTTCCTGTAGTTTCTTTCTCACTTGACAGAAAGAATATGATAGAGACAGAGCTGGAGGTGTTTCAGTAGGATTTCTTAATTAGCCAGATACTTAATCCCAAAATCAAGCCTGTCCAGTAAGAAAGGAGCTGGCTTTTTTTAGGAACAGTCCTGATATTTGGGGTCTAAGGATGTCCATTGGTTTGTCTGCTTGCCCACACCACCGAGTACTTAGTTTTGTAGAGGTATGGGGAAATAACACAGTTGGTAAGAATATACAGTATAAGAAGACTGCAAGGATGGAGTACTGGTGGATGGTGACTGACAGATTACGGTGGGCTGCCTGGGCCAAAAATGCTGCAGCCCATTTTTGGCTCTTAGCACTGAAGAAGAGTCGCTCACCATTTGGGTGAATTGTTGGGTTGAGAGGGAATAGTCCTGACTGTAGCGTTGGAAGATTAAGACTATACTTTCAGGGATCATTTCTATAGTTTCTAACTTAGAAATTTGATTTGAAAGTGTTAAGTCTCTCTAACCACAATGATGAGCTGTGATACTTCTTTCTGAGCATGAATTGGACAGAGAGTAATGAGTAACATCATACACTCTCTGTCGTTGATGAACGTTCCCACTGTGTTTCGTAGTGTGGAGGAAAGGGGTATGTTCAGAGTGGTTAGATAGGTATGAGTAAAAAATCAGTTGTAAGTGTTTTATAGCTTTTTCTAATAAATTGATGGCTGCTGTATACAGATATAAGTAAATGAAACTGTACTAGAAAGTCAGACATTTAGTTAATTTTATTTTTTATTGCAACTGTTAAATTTCTGAAGTTGCCCCATTACCCATCATTTACTAGCTTCACTTAATAAATGCATATTTCGTGTTTAAGTTGAAATTGTGTTCACTTAATCTAGTATTTTATGTAAGATGAAAATTCACTAACTGAACGCGTATTCATTAGATTGAATAAATACTTTTTATAGTTACAAAAGAAGAAGCTGGGAGAAAAGTAGTTCTTGTATCTCATGATCATTAACGGCGGTATTTAATTTAAAAGATCGAACAAACAACGTGTCTGATAAATGTAAATATCGCGTTACCCACAATCCTTCACCACGATACATGCGTGATTAACCCGTTGCTACGACAACCGCTCCTCTTTAGACCCGTTAGATTCGACAGCCGCGTTAGGCTTCTTATCATTAGTAGTAGTAGTGTTTGCTTTTATATTACAGAAAAGGAGCAGTACTTTAGGAATGTTTAATTTTTATTTTAAGGGAAAAGTTTTTATTTTTGTTTAAATAAAGAGATTTTTTTGCGGCAGCTACAAGCAGCTGGTACTGCTTCCGTCAGCCACAGCTGCTCGATGTGAAACACTTTCCCTTTTCTAAGTTCCGGATGTGGAGTGAATGGGCTGGTTCGCCTCTCTGAACGTCCCTAAACACTGCAGATATATATTGAGGTATACCGGGGCCGCTATTATATAGAAAGAAAGTAGTTGAAGCTTTTCCAAAAACAATTGTTGGCAGATGTTTTAAACCTTTATACCACAGGGAGATAAAACTGAATCTACAAACATGCACATTTTTATGTAAATCGCTTATATTTTCGACTCAGCTACAAGCAGTTCTTACCGTTACTTGCTCGATGTGAAACACGTTCCCTCTTCCAAACGTGTTTTTAAAAGTTTTAAAAAAGATTGTTAAAGCACCAGGGCAACTAAATCTGAGTTTTCTATCTAATTAAAATAAATCCTAATCTTATTCCATGGAAAATCGAAATAAATAAAGGTGTATTAATTAGATTAACATTTGCATAGTTACATTCAGAACAGTTACAGAGGAAGAAATTTGAAGGAAAAGTAGCTCCTTTACTACATCATCTTTTACAGCACAATTTTGTGACATATACTGCACATCAGTCCCACAAAATGAATTATATTTTTGCCCAGCCCTATTGGCAGCCTGATATAATATTCTGCTGTTATGGTTTGCTTGTTTATTACAACTGCTAAACATGGT
The DNA here is from genome assembly GCA_024036415.1 of Prochilodus magdalenae. Taxonomy (NCBI): domain Eukaryota; kingdom Metazoa; phylum Chordata; class Actinopteri; order Characiformes; family Prochilodontidae; genus Prochilodus; species Prochilodus magdalenae. The sequence continues at coordinate 58,803 of JAMWET010003211.1, read as the reverse complement.
CTTGATATGAACTGCATGGTCTAACTATGAGTATCGGCCTGCATGCTTGCCTTTTCTCACCTGCAGTCTTGTACGAGTGTGAATGACATCTAATATGTGACTTACTCTATTTACAAGTACATGGTTTTCCCCTGAGATAATCACAGCTGAAAATTACTGTCACATGTCAGTCTTGCCTTCTGTCAGCTTAATTTAGGTGTACTGGCCTTCCTTTCGAGCACTGTTTCTTAACCATGGTCCTGAAGGCACCCTGCCCTGCACATCTTAGCACACAACCTGCTCTCAACAAACCTGTTTCGTCCTATCTGCTCAGTAATACGTCTTTTCAGAGTTGCTGGGTGGTGTGTTAAAGCAGGGAATACTGTAAACGTTTATGTTTCATCTGATGTGGTGTGATGGTGCATGCATCAAATATGACCCAGGCCTTTTCTTCTGTGCAATGCTTGACTCAAAATGATGCATGTTAAAAGAATTTGCTTAGAAACTGAATTATACTGCTAATTATTTGAGCTTTTTGTTGAAGAGTTAACTGACAATCCTTTGGGAGCCTGCTATGGTACTTCGCTGTTATGAGTTGCTTGTTTATTACAGCTTCTAAAACTGATCTCTATATGAACTACATGGTCTAACTATGAATGAGGGCTCAACATATGCTCCTTGTACATGCCTGTTCCCACCTGCAGTCACGTATGAGTGTAAATGATCTAATATGTAATGTACTGTATTCAGAAGGAACTGGTTTCCCTGTGAAATAATCACATTTGAAAATGACTACCAAATGTCAGTCTCACTTGGTCATTTTAATTTAGGTGTATTGGCATTCCTTTTTAGAGCCCTTTCTACAGATGAGGCCTGCTGACCCTCCATCCAAAAGAGGTGCAGGGAGGTGCAAGGGTGCATGTACCTTACCAGGGCCTGTATGAGAACGGCACTTACAAACCTGAAACTGAATCATGCGATTGGAGTAAAGCTAGTAAAACCACCATATTAAGATGATGAATTGAAGGAAAAAAGAGAGATTGTTGTAATACACATGTGTACTTGGTGGAATTATGGGTATGTTATTTATAGTGCTGTATCCAGTCACATCTTTCAGCGCTGAGGAAAAACTGCTCACCATCTGGGTGTATGGTTGGGTGGAGATGGAAGAGTCCTGACTGTAGCATTGGCATATTAAGACTATACTTTCAGGGATCATTTCTATAGTTTCTAACTTGGAAATTTGATTTTTAAGTGTTGAGTCTCTCTAACCATGATGATGAGTTGAGATACTTCTTTCTGAGTGTGAATCAGGTGGAGAGTAATGAGTAACTTCAGATGCTCTTTATCATTGATGAACGTTCCCACTGTGTTACATAGTGTGGAGACAAGAGGTATGTTCAGAGTGGTTAGATACATTTGCAGTACAAGAGGTATAGATTCAGAAGAAGGTTTAACACATTTGTAAATGTGATTATAAAACCGTTCTTTTACTGGGTGTGAATTAACAAATCCTTGGAATTAAATTTTGCTAGAAAGTCAGGCATTTAATCATTTTGTTTGTGAACTTCTAAAGTTCTCCCTTTTATTAATAAGCTTCACTTAAAATTCAGTTCAGCGTTTAATAAAGTTGAAATTATGTGTTTGCTTACTCTAGTAATTTATGTAGGCTAAAAACTGCTTTTCATTAGATTAACATTTGATTAGATACATTTTGAACATTTATAGAAGCAGAAAATGGAAGGAAAAGTAGTTCCTATACTATATTATCATATATGGCATTATTCTGTTAGAGAGATAAAATGCACCTCCATCCTAGTACATAAATAAACACATGATATTGATATGTTTGTACAAGCATTGATTATTTAAAGTAAACTTCAGGAGTTCTAGGTATCGATCTACCCCTCCCTACTTCAAAGTATGTGATTTTCAAGTCAGACATTTTCATATTGTTATTATTTATTATTGTGGCTACTATATAAGCACTCAGAAATCAGAATTCTCTCTTCTCCTTTAATAACAACTTAACAAAATTCAATTTAGTGTTCAGTAATGTTCTAATCATGTGTTCAGTTTAACTAGTATTTTATTTCATCTATAAAAATCAGTAACTAAATGTGTATTTGTTTGATTAATATTTGTATATTTAACTTCTGCATAGTTACAGAGGAAGAAGGCAGAAGGAAAAGTAGCTCCCCCTGAGGGATAGAATACACATCAGCATACAAAATGAATGATAGTGATATTTTTGCACCAGAATCGACTCTTATGAAGAAACACCAGGATCGGAATTATCGGTTTTACGTCTTTGTATGGTCCAACTATGAGTGAGGGTTCAACACATGCTCCTTGTACATGCCCTTTCTCACCCGCAGCCCCATACAAGTGTAAATGACATTGGATATACTATATTTACAAGTACGTTAAAACTTTAAGTGATGTTATTAAAAAAGAAGAGATCATTTCTGAGTGTTTAATTATTAGCTACAACAACAATAAAAAAATAAATGACTGACCACCTTCTACAGTTCTGATTAAATGAACCATTTGTCATTTTTTTATAATCATACAGCAGGGATCGGCTGATCAATACCCAAATATCGATACTTCAGATCCTGAAGTATACTTTGATAAACTGATTCTGGTGCAAAAATACCAAAACATTCATATCGTATGTTTATTTATATAATAGGTTGTATGTACATTCTATTGCTCAAACAAAATACTGCCATACATGATTATATAGTACAGGAATTCCTTTTTTTACTTCCACCTTCTTCTTCTGTAACGATAAAATGTATTTATTCAATGTTAATCTAATGAGTACACATTTAGTTAGAGTTTTCAGATGACATGAAATACAAGATTAAGTGAACACGTCATGTAAACTTTATTAAACACTAACCTGATTTTTGTTAAGTGAAGATTAAGGGAGAATTTTAGAATTTTCTTTAACAGTAACAAAATGTTAGATTTTCTGGTACAGTATTACTCATTTACAAAAACACCTACTTTAATTTGGTATTAGTATAAAAACACTACTCATAGCATTTCTTGGAATTATCTGACCAAGCTTTCTGTTAAGTATACAAACAATCATCAGTAAACACAATATTTACTAGTATGCTTTAACCACTCAGAACATACTTCTTTCCTCCACACTGTGAAACACAGCAGGAACATTCATCAAAGACAAAGAGCAGATAATATTATTCATTGCTCTCCATCTGATTCATGCTCAGAAAGAAACATCTCAGCTCATCGTCGTGGTTAGAGAGACTCAACACTTTCAAATCAAAGTTCCAAGTTAGAAACTATAGAAATGATCCCTGAAAGTATAGTCCTAACCTCCCAACGCTATAGCCAGGACTCTTCCATTTCCACCCAACCATACACCCAGATGGTGGACAGTCAGCACTGACACTACAGGACTAGATCTGGACCTCTACACTGTTATAAACAGCCCAATTTAGAACTACCATCGCTCCCACCCACAGTTCGATATCAGTGTAAATGACATATAACAGGTGACGTAATGTATACACAAGGACATGATTTACCCCTGAAATAATCACAACATCAAATGTCAGTCTCAGTCAGTCTAACCTTAGAACTGCTAAATTTAAAGTACAGTGTTTACAGTACTTGCACTGCACTGTTTCCCCTCCCCCTGTATTTATTGTTTATTGTCTTGTAATGGTCGTGTGTATATATAATATTTTCATATTATTATTATTTATTATTATGGCACTTGCACATGTGCACTTTATGTTGTATTGTATTGTGTAGTCTATTGTTACATGTAGCACCTTGGTCCTAAAGGAACATTATTTCGTTTCACTGTGTACTGTACATCACTGTATAAGGTTGAAATGACAAATAAAACCAATTGACTTGACTTGACTTGACCCTCTGTCAGCTGTTAGGGGTACTGGCCTTCCTTTAGGAGCACTGACCACAGATGAGGCCTGCTGACCCTCCATCTAAAGTTGTTTTGCTACATGATGTGTTATAGGAGGTGCGAGGGTGCATTTGCCAAAAACGGCACAGTATTTTTTTTTAACTTGCCATTTGCCGTGCACACTGCTCTTAATTTAAAACTAATAGATTTAAAAAAGACGATTTGCTCAGCAGGCTTATTTTATATGGATTGTATACAAATATACAGGACTTTTATATGTGTACATGTTCTTCTACATGGTACAGATTCCTTGCTCTATACTGGCTTGAAGTTAGTAATGCCATCATTCATTAAAAACAATGATTTGCTGACTTAGGAACAGGTAGCTGGCATTAAAGAATTGCACATGTTTAAAACCATGTGGAAGTGCAGTTAGATGTTATGAAATAGTGAACATGTTGTACTAGTTACCATGGCTTTCAGAAGAGACAAAATACTCAGGGAATGTACCGCCCTTCTGAAACGGAGGAAGATCTTATGGGTGATTCTGAGTACTGCTACAGCAAGGTGTGGTGATTTATGTCTTTTTGATTGAACTTGGTTGTAGCAGATGTGGAATGTGCATTTCTGAAGCTTCTGATGGTGCTTATATTCTTATGTCTACATTCCCTGTAGTTTCTTTCTCACTTGACAGAAGGAATATGATAGAGACAGAGCTGGAGGTGTTTCAGTAGGATTTCTTAATTAGCCAGATACTTAATCCCAAAATCAAACCTGTCCAGTAAGAAAAGAGCTGAGGAACTTTTTTTAGGGACAGTCCTGATATTTGGTGTTTAAGGATGTCCATTGGTTTGTCTGCTTAACCACACCACCGAGTACTTAGTTTTGTAGTGGTTTGGGGAAATAACACAGTTGGTAAGAATATACAGTATAAGAAGACTGCAAGGATGGAGTACTGGTGGATGGTGACTGACAGATTACGGTGGGCTGCCTGGGCCAAAAATATGAACTACATGGTCTAACTATGAATGAGGGCTCAACATATGCTCCTTGTACATGCCTGTTCCCACCTGCAGTCACGTATGAGTGTAAATGATCTAATATGTAATGTACTGTATTCAGAAGGAACTGGTTTCCCTGTGAAATAATCACATTTGAAAATGACTACCAAATGTCAGTCTCACTTGGTCATTTTAATTTAGGTGTATTGGCATTCCTTTTGGAGCCCTTTCTACAGATGAGGCCTGCTGACCTTCCATCCAAAGGAGGTGCAGGGAGGTGCAAGGGTGCATGTACCTTACCAGGGCCTGTATGAGAACGGCACTTACAAACCGATTGGAGTAAAGCAAGTAAAACCACCATATTAAGATGATGAATTGAAGAAAAAAGAGAGATTGTTGTAATATATATGTGTACTTGGTGGAATTATGGGTATGTTATTTCTAGTGCTGTATCCAGTCACATCTTTCAGCGCTGAGGAAAAACTGCTCACCATCTGGGTGAAGTGTTGGGAGGAGATGGAAGAGTCCTGACTGTAGCGTTGTAAAGTTAAGACTATACTTTCAGGGATCATTTCTATAGTTTCTGACTTGGAAATTTGATTTGAAAGTGTTAAGTCTTTCTAACCATGATGATGAGCTGAGATACTTCTTTCTGAGTGTGAATCGGATGGAGGGTAATGGATAACATCATATGCTCTCTATCATTGATGAACATTCCCACTGTGTTTCACAGTGTGGAGGAAAGAGGTATGTTCAGAGTGGTTAGATACATTTGCATCTGTAAATATAATATAGGTTCATTTACACAAGAAGGTTTAACACCTTAAGAACAAATTATAAAGCTGCTGTTTACTGGTTGTGAATTAGCTAAAAGTCCTTGGAATTAAATTTTACTAGAACGTCAGGCATTTAATCATTTTGTTTGTGAACTTCTAAAGTTCTCCCTTTGCTTTGTATTAATAAGCTTCACTTAAAATTCAGTTCAGTGTTTAATAAAGTTGAAATTATGTGTTTGCTTACTCTAGTAATTTATGTAGGCTAAAAACTGCTATTCATTAGATTAACATTTGATTAGATACATTTTGAACATTTATAGAAGCAGAAAATGGAAGCAAAAGTAGTTCCTATACTATATTATCATATATGGCAGTATTCTGTTAGAGAGATAAAATGCACCTCCATCCTAGTACATAAATAAACACATGATATTGATATTTTTGTACAAGCATTGATTATTTAAAGTAAACTCCAGGAGTTCTAGTTATCGATGTACCCCTCCCTACTTCAAAGTATGTGATTTTCAACAATGAGAAATGGTACATATAATCAGAACTGTAACAGAAAGTCAGACATTTAATTGTTATTATTTATTACTGTGGCTACTGAATAAGCATTCAGAAATCAGAATTCTCTCTTCTTCTTTAATAACAATTTAACAAAGTTCAATTTGGTGTTCAGTAATGTTCTAATCATGTGTTCAGTTAAACTAGTATTTTATTTCATCTATAAAAATCAGTAACTAGATGTGTATTTGTTTGATTAATATTTGTATATTTAACTTCTGCATAGTTACAGAGGAAGAAGGCAGAAGGAAATGTAGCTCCCCCTGAGGGATAGAATGCACATCAGCATACAAAATGAATGATAGTGATATTTTTGCACCAGAATCGACTCCTATCAAGAAACACCAGGATCGGAATTATCGGTTTTACGTCTTTGTATGGACTGCATGGTCCAACTATGAGTGAGGGCTCAACACATGCTCCTTGTACATGCCCTTTCTCACCGGCAGCCCCATACAAGTGTAAATGACATTGGATATACTATATTTACAAGGTCGTTAAAATTTTAAGTGATGTCTGGTGGATGGTGACTGACAGATTACGGTGGGCTGCCTGGGCCAAAAATGCTGCAGCCCATTTTTGGCTCTTAGCACTGAAGAAGAGTCGCTCACCATTTGGGTGAATTGTTGGGTTGAGAGGGAATAGTCCTGACTGTAGTGTTGGAAGGTTAAGACTATACTTTCAGGGATCATTTCTATAGTTTCTAACTTGGAAATTTGATTTGAAAGTGTTAAGTCTCTCTAACCATGATGATGAGCTGAGATACTTCTTTCTGAGCATGAATCGGCTGGAGAGTAATGAGTAACATCATGCGCTCTCTGTCATTGATGAATGTTCCCACTGTGTTTCACAGTGTGGAGGAAAGAGGTATGTTCAGAATGGTTAGATACATTTGCATCTGTAAATATGATATAGATTTTTTTGTACAAGAAGGTTTAACAGCTTAAGAACGAATTACAAAGCTGCCGTTTACTGGTTGTGAATTAACTAAAATCCTTGGAATATAATTTAATAGAATGTCAGGCATTTAATCATTTTGTTTGTGAACTTCTAAAGTTCTCCCTTTCATTAATAAGCTTCACTTAAAATTCAGTTCACCGTTTAATAGAGTTGAAATTGTGTTCGCTTACTCTAGTAATTTATGTAGGCTAAAAATGCACTAACTGCTTTTCATTAGATTAACATTTGATTAGATACATTTTGAACATTTATAGAAGCAGAAAATGGAAGGAAAAGTAGTTCCTATACTGTATTATCATGTATGGCAGTATTCTGTAAGAGAGATAAATGCACCTCCATCCCAGTACATAAATAAACACATGATATTGATATGTTTGTACAAGCATTGATTATTTAAAGTAAACTTCAGGAGTTCTAGGTATCGATCTACCCCTCCCTACTTCAAAGTATGTGATTTTCAACAATGAGAAATGGTACATATAATCAGAACTGTAGCAGAAAGTCAGACATTTTCATATTGTTATTATTTATTATTGTGGCTACTGAATAAGCATTCAGCAATCAGAATTCTCTCTTTAATAACAATTTAACAAAATTCAATTTGGTGTTCAGTAATGTTCTAATCATGTGTTCAGTTAAACTAGTATTTTATTTCATCTATAAAAATCAGTAACTAAATGTGTATTTGTTAGATTAATATTTGTATATTTAACTTCTGCATAGTTACAGAGGAAGAAGGCAGAAGGAAATGTAGCTCCCCCTGAGGGATAGAATGCACATCAGCAATAAAACAAAAGATAGTGATATTTTTGCACCAGAATCGACTCCTATCAAGAAACACCAGGATCGGAATTATCGGTTTTACGTCTTTGTATGGACTGCATGGTCCAACTATGAGTGAGGGTTCAACACATGCTCCTTGTACATGCCCTTTTTACCCGCAGCCCCATACAAGTGTAAATGAACTCCTTTTTTTTACTTCCACCTTCTTCTTTTGTAACTATAAAATGTATTTATTCAATGTTAATCTAATGAGTACACATTTACATATTTATTGTTTATTGTCTTGTAATGGTCTTGTGTATATATAATATATTGTCTTGCGCACTTGCACATGTGCACTTTATGTTGTATTGTATTGTGTAATCTATTGTTACATGTAGCACCTTGGTCCTGTAGGAACGTTGTTTCGTTTCACTGTGTACTGTACACCACTGTATAAGGTTGAAATGACAAATAAAACCACTTGACTTGATTTGACCCCCTGTCAGCTGTTAGGTGTACTGGCCTTCCTTAAGCAGCACTGACCACAGATGAGGCCTGCTGACCCTCCATCTAAAGTTGTTTTGCTACATGATGTGTTATGTCCAACTATTAGTGAGGGTTCAACACATGCTCCTTGTACATGCCCTTTCTCACCCGCAGCCCCATATAAGTGTAAATGCCATTGGATATACTATATTTACAAGGTTGTTAAAACTCATCAAAAAAATCATAAAAATCATACAGCAGGGATCGGCAGATCAATACCCAAATATCGATACTTCAGATCCTGAAGTATACTTTGATAAACTGATTCTGGTGCAAAAATACCAAAACATTCATATCGTGTGTTTATTTATATAATAGGATGTATGTATATTCTATTGCTCAAACAAAATACTGCCATACATGATAATATAGTACAGGAACTCCTTTTTTTTTACTTCCACCTTCTTCTTCTGTAACTATAAAATGTATTTATTCAATGTTAATCTAATGAGTACACATTTAGTTAGAGTTTTCAGATGACATGAAATACAAGATTAAGTGAACACGTCATGTAAACTTTATTAAACACTAACCTGAGTTTTGTTATGTGAAGGTTAAGGGAGATTTTTAGAATTTTCTTAAACAGTAACAAAATGTTAGACTTTTTGTCTAATTTACTAATATGCTTTAGCCACTCTGAACATACTTCTTTCCTCCACACTGTGAAACACAGCAGGAACGTTCACCAATGATAGAGAGCGTATGATGTTACTCATTACTCTCCATCCGATTCACGCTCCGAAAGAAATATCTCAGCTCATCATCGTGGTTAGAGAGACTCAACACTTTCAAATCAAATTTCCAAGTTAGAAACTATAGAAATGATCCCTGAAAGTATAGTCTTAACCTCCCAATGCTACAGCCAGGACTCTTCCATCTCCACCCAACCATACACCCAGATGGTGGACAGTCAGCACTGACACTACAGGACTAGATCTGGACCTCTACACTGTTATAAACAGCCCAATTTAGAACTACCATCGCTCCCACCCACAGTTCAATATCAGTGTAAATGACATCTAACAGGTGACGTACTGTATACACAAGGATATGATTTACCCCTGAAATAATCACAACTGAAAATAACCACCAAATGTCAGTCTCAGTCAGTCTAACCTTAGAACTGCTAAATTTAAAGTACAGTGTTTACAGTGTCTACTGTTTACATTTATACCAAATACGCACCACTGCACCTTACTGCTCCCACTACTTAGGGGCCAAATCTGCACTGTTTCCCCTCCCCTGTATTTATTGTTTATTGTCTTGTAATGGTCGTGTGTATATATAATATTTTCATATTATTATTATTTATTATTTTGGCACTTGCACATGTGCACTTTATGTTGTATTGTATTGTGTAGTCTATTGTTACATGTAGTACCTTGGTCCTGGAGGAACGTTGTTTCATTTCACTGTGTACTGTACACCACTGTATAAGGTTGAAATGACAAATAAAACCAATTGACTTGACTTGACTTGACCCTCTGTCAGCTGTTAGGTGTACTGGGCTTCCTTTAGGAGCACTGACCACAGATGAGGCCCGCTGACCCTCCATCTAAAGTTATTTTGCTATATGATGTGTATAGGAGGTGCGAGGGTGCGTTTGCCAAAAATGGCACAGTAATTTTTTTTAATTTGCCATTTGCCGTGCACACTGCTCTTAATTTAAAACTAATAGATTTAAAAAAGACGATTTGCTCAGCAGGCTTATTTTATATGGATTGTATACAAATATATAGGACTTTTATATGTGTACATGTTCTTCTACATGGTACAGATTCCTTGCTCTATACTGGCTTGAAGTTAGTAATGCCATCATTCATTAAAAACAGTGATCTGCTGACTGAGGAACAGGTAGCTGGCATTAAAGAATTGCACATGTTTAAAACCATGTGGAAGTGCAGTTAGATGTTATGAAATAGTGAACATGTTGTACTAGTTACCATGGCTTTCAGAAGAGACAAAATACTTAGGGAATGTACCGCCCTTCTGAAACGGAGGAAGATCTTATGGGTGATTCTGAGTACTGCTACAGCAAGGTGTGGTGATATATGTCTTTTTGGTTGAGCTTGGTTGTAGCAGATGTGGAATGTGCATTTCTGAAGGTTCTGATGGTGCTTACCTTCTTATGTCCACATTTCCTGTAGTTTCTTTCTCACTTGACAGAAGGAATATGATAGAGACAGAGCTGGAGGTGTTTCAGTAGGATTTCGTAATTAGCCAGATACTTAATCCCAAAATCAAACCTGTCCAGTAAGAAAAGAGCTGGCTTTCTTTAGGAACAGTCTTGATATTTGGGGTCTAAGGATGTCCATTGGTTTGTCTGCTTGCCCACACCACCGAGTACTTAGTTTTGTAGTGGTTTGGGGAAATAACACAGTTGGTAAGAATATACAGTATAAGAAGACTGCAAGGATGGAGTACTGGTGAATGGTGACTGACAGATTACGGTGGGCTGCCTGGGCCAAAAATGCTGCAGCCCATTTTTGGCTCTTAGCACTGAAGAAGAGTCACTCACCATTTGGGTGAATCATTGGGTTGAGAGGGAATAGTCCTGACTGTAGCACTGAGAGATTAAGACTACGCTTTCAGGGATCATTTCTATAGTTTCTAACTTGGAAGTTTGATTTGAAAGGGTTAAGTCTCTCTAACCATGATGATGAGCAAATATACTTTTTTTTGAGTGTAAATCAGGTGAAGAATAATGACTAGTGTAATTTGTGGGTCGTTCTTTGGAAAGAATCCTAGAGCTAGTACCTATTACCTGGTTCCAGAAGTTCTTTATTTGTTCACAGTTCCATAAACAGTAAGATAACCTTAATTAAAGTATTGAGTATTGGTAGAGTAATGATATTGGCAGATAGAGTAATGATAGACGAAGTCTAGATAGTCTGTTATTCCAGATGAATTTGGTAAATAGTTTCTTCATTGAAGAGAAAAATGAACACGTGGGATCAACTGAAATAAATAAAGAATATTTATTGTAATTATATTTATCCTGACAATTAAACGTGTGACCATCTTAATGTCAATTACTTTACTTATGATGGGTCCATAATTAGCAAATAGGATCTTTTTAAGGTTAGCAGTGACATTAATACCAAGATAGTTAAATCCTTCTATCGTATTTGTAAATGGATGTTGCGGTGGGGGTTATAGTCCTTCTTGTTCATGGAGAAATAAAATAGAGTTTAGTCATGTTAATTTTATATCCAGAAAATGTTCCACATGTAGAAATCAGCTGTATTAGAGAAGGAATAGTACTTTGAAGATTGGACAGAACTGTGTCATTGGCATAGAAGGCAATACCAGTCTTCCTGACTGTACAACCCACTACCCTTTATATCGGGCTGGGTTCTGATGGTTCTAGTGAAAGGTTCCATTGCTAAATGAACAACAAATGAAAAAGAGGACACCCCTGACAGGTACTTTAATAATTTAAGGGAGAAGAGCTAAGACTGTTAGTGAGAACTTCTGCTGTTGAATGTATATAATACTTTTATCCACTGGCAAAACTCTGTGCCACATCCAAACTGAGAAAGCACCTCAAACAAATATGGCCATTCAACACTGTTAAAACCCTTTTCAGCATCAACTGATTCATATAGGATGTTCAGGACCTGTCTAATATTATGAAAGCCTATTTAGCACAAAGCCTCACATGAACACCAGATGGTAAGTGTTGTTCTGGTCTAAAAGTGCTAAAAGTTTAGAAATTATGTTTATGTCTGAGTTCAGAAAGGATACTGGCCTGTACGAATCACAGTTGGTAGAACGAACACCCCTTTCTCAAAGGGTTCTTTACACATATCTAACAATCGGGTGGCAAGTTTGTCTTTGTAAAAATCAGTAGGTAAACCATCAGGATCCGCCGCTCTCCCACATCTTCGTTTAGCTTCAAACAGCTTAAATCAATTCTGTTTTAGTTCGTGACATGTCTAGCTTTTCTTAACTTCCTTCTGACACTTCAAGAATCTGAGGACTGTGTAGAAATGTTTTGGGGTCAGTTGATAGACTACCTGAAGGAATGTGTATACTAGTAATTAATCTGCCAGGACAGAGGTTTTCCTGCTTTCTCCCCCGATCATAAAAAGACTGTGTTAAGCAAATCAGGCTGTTTTCCACCAGTGAGAGGGAGAGTTTTTTGTGTTGTGCTCTAAGATTCTAAGTTCTTGTGAATTCAGTGATCCTACGGAGTTTGTATGGGCTTCTGATTTCTAGTCCTTTTCCTTCTCCAAGGCCAGCATTTTAACTTAAACGTCTTTGTGTGAGAGTTAGTATAACTAATCATTTGACGTCACAGCAGATAGGGGCTGAAGTTTAGAAGATTAGTTACACATTATAAATCAATATGGGTGTATATATATTTCATTTCATTTATATATAAGTCATTTGTGGTGCAGTTTCCACCTTGGAGAATTTAATAGGGATTGTGCACTGTGATCTGACATCACAATACGATGATTATTACAATCATGCACCAAAGAAAATAATCATTTGAAATCTGGAAATAATCGACGGGTGAGTATGATTTAGCTGCAGAAGAGTAAAAGGAATGGACTTGGCGACCTTTTCTCCAGAGCACACACAAATTCAGATCTTCAGTGTAGCAGCGTATCCTGCACTGGGAATGAGTGTTATCTACACACGTCCATTTATCCAACACAGAATCTAATGTACAACTAAAACCTCCACCAATAAGTAATTTACCTGATAAAGAAGCTGCAGAAAGAAATAAGGTATTATAGAATTTTGGTGAATCATTATGTGGTCCATATACATGAATCAAATGTCTATCTGTTCATGAGCTGTTCATATCTGTATTATGGAGAGTTGTGCAATTAGAAATCCTCCAAAACAGTCTAGGATAACTTTAGTAACCAGGAAAGGAAGGGATTTGTGCACAGGAGGAGTATGATGCAGCAAATACTAGCTAGCTTTTAATGCTAGCAAATGGGACTCCTGTTGAAATACCACTAAGGCATTGCTTTTTTTTAATTCATAATACTTGCTTTAGTTTAGTAAGTCTACTCAATCTACAGACATTCACCATTAGAACCTGTAATTCATGTCAGACATGACTACTGGGTATTTGATAAGATCAGTTGTATCTGCATTATGCTTTACATACATGTAATGAATAAATACATACAGGATAGACATACAGAAATAAAAGCAGCAACTGTATAACAACTCGTACATTATAAATGAAGTTAGTTGAGATGGCAGTACCACACTTCTGCACTGGACAGAGAAACAATCCCCCTCCCTCCCTCCCTCCCTCCCTCCCTCCCTCTATCAACTATCAAGAGATAAATCATCAGTTATCAAGACCAATTGGCAGTACCATTTAAATCCAGTGTAGTACTGTCTCACACCCCCAACAGCAGCTCAATAATGTAAGGTCCGTAAACCACCAAGTAGTACCACTAGCATGATTTGTGACTGTAACATTAAACTGGCTATTACAAACTGAAACCAAGGCCCAATCCCATTTCACCTATTATTACAATATTCCCAGGATGCCCTGTGAATCATCGGCCATATGGCTACACAAGTGACCAAAGAGACCCATAAATATAACTATGTTCTCAGTTAAAAAGCCCCTGTATTGTAAGATAACCATTTAATAGTGTTTTATGGTCATTTTCTATATGACACACAATTTGATCATGAAGCTGGCGATTAAAAGGTTTTGAAGAGATTTCATAGGCTTGACCATTCTTCAAGCTATCATTGTATGTGACTTTCCAAGGGATTATTTGTGTTTTTCTGATCATCTTTATGGATAATTTAGGTCTATAATGGACATATATGGACATATATAATGTAGGAGCTTTAATAAACGGCTGAGTGAAAAACATTTATTACATATATTATACAGTTATTTATGTTTCTATAACATATATGATATGACATATGTATATACATATGACTCCACATATGTATGATGGTATTGGTTGTGTTTGAAGTAGCACAGTGTGTACTGTATCAGTATACTGAAGACTGTGTGACTCCAGTATATGAAATCTGTAGCAGGATTCGCCTGTCCTGGCCGACCCTTCGAGTCGTTTTTTTTTTCTCCGTGTGCATTATCTAGGAATCAGTAAATCAGTTTGCATATGTTTCAGATCTGATGTCCTCCTCATTTAGAAAGTCAGCAGAGTCACAGGAACATATTTCTGAACTAAAACAGATGTGGCGTATGATGAACGATCTGAATTGGAGCCTGATTAAATTACACAATACAGCATCGGGCGGCCAGCACATATTTATGCTAAACATTAGCGCTGTCTTTTTAATTTCACTTTTAACAGCTTCTTCAGTAGGATGACCCCCTCGTCTTTTATCTCTTTTATCTAAACAAAGAAGAATGCTAGATCTGAAACTGGTTAATTGTTATATTACCCGCGCTGAAATAATGATTTTCCATTTATCGGCAGGCATATTAAGTGACTGTACTTATCTTTAAAAAAATATAATAATCTTAGCTGTAAATGGATAAATAAAAATATCTGTAATTTACCCTAGAGTTTCCATTCAACAATATTCACAGGCCTCATGTCAAGGGCAATGAAATCTGCCATGCTGTGGGTGATTACTGGTTTATATGTCTCCGTGAGCGGAGGACTAAACTCTCGAATTTTCTGGGTTAATCTCGGACGTGTATTCGGAGTGGACAAACCATGGCAATCTTCACCACTGTATGTAGAATGGGCCTAGCAGATAGATACACATATATTAAATTCTGTCCAGATCATTCTTGCATACAGAGTTTGCATTTAACTTTATTTGGTTTCTCTTTTAAAAGTTCAAAATGCCACCACACTTTAGACTTTTTCTGAGACATCATTCCAGGCTTGTTTCTCAGCATCACAGCTTTAGCTTCCTTCAACGGTGAACCGCCGACGCATGTTGTCATGTGGATTTAATTCTTAGCAAGTATGCGTCATAGCCCATTTAGAACTTAAATATATATTTATTATTCCCTTTTAATAATTATTAAAATGTCTTTTTAAATTGTTAAAGTTGTTGTGCATTTTTGTAAGCTTCAGTCTGTTTGAGAGAGTGAGTGAGTGAGTGAGAGAGAAAGAGAAAGAGAGAGAGAGAGATCAGTGTTGTCAGTCGTCTTGAAGGCTCTTAATCGACTTAAAGGATGATTCTACTCGTCGACTTCTACAGGGCAGCTTTACAGAAAAGAAACTCCTACCACTGAAACTCCTCCCACTGAGGAAGTGCTGAGTGTGAGTGTTTACAGTGCTTTACAGGCTGTACTGTCCTGTTGTGCTGAGTCTATTTGTGTACATGGGGTTTATAGGGAATTCTGGAACTGGAGAATTACTCGGAAGGGAAAGGATCACTTACTGGATCTACAAAGCCGCCTGTTGGACCTGAAACAAACCTGAGATCAGAGTGTGAGTGTTTCACAGAACTGAAAGTGAAACTCTGAGCATTCCCACTGGAAGAGAACAGCAGCAAAAGAAAATGGCTTGTAAATCTTTCTCAGAGGAGGATCTCTCCTGTCCTGTGTGCTGTGAGATCTTCAAGGATCCTGTTCTTCTGCACTGTAGTCACAGTGTGTGTAAAAACTGCCTGCAGAAGTTCTGGGAAACTAAAGGATCCAGAGAATGTCCAGTTTGTAGGAGAAGATCTTCATTGGAGGAACCTCCTAGAAACCTGGCTTTAAAGAACCTGTGTGAGGGTTTCTTACAGGAGAGACGTCAAAGAGCTTCAGCAGGACCTGAAAACATCTGCAGTGAGCACAGTGAGAAACTCAGACTCTTCTGTCTGGATGATCTACAGCCTGTGTGTTTGGTGTGTCGGGACTCTAGAACACACAAGAACCACGTATTTCTCCCCCTTCAGGAAGCAGCACTGGATTACAAGGTGGGCTATGAGTGACCACACTTTGTCAGAAGCTCCACAAAGTTCACTGTAAAAAACCAGTCTGTAAATTTACAGTAACTTACTGTCAGTGACTGCAATTAATATTTACTGCACTGTAATACTGTAATATTATTTACAGCAGAGAAAGTCAAAATACTCCATACATGACTCTGCTGATGGTTTGAGAAAAGCACAGAAGCTAAACAGTTCTAATCCTGAAACCTGGGCCTGAAGTTTCCACCTCTGGTTTACAGTAATGACAGTAACGTACTGTAGTTTAATGCAGTATAAATCTGTATCTTTACTAGACTACACATCAACAGCAGTACATTACTGTAGTCAACAACATACTCTATTCTGATACATACACACATATTAAAGGAGCAATATGTAAGATTTTTTGTCTTAGATATTCAGATATCAGTTTTGATGTTATAGAGTACAGTAATATAATCTGCCTGCACTGTTAATGTTTTTCTGGAATTCCACATGGAATTCATGACCAGTACAGTACAGTACATGTTTTTTCAGATGGATCCTCACTGTGAGAGTCAGTAACACCAGTGTTTGTATCTGCCTTTATTTCTCATATAAACACTGATTTATTTCAGGAGAAACTCAGAACTACACTGAAGCCCCTGCAGGAGAAACTGGAGACCTTTAAAAGGTTTAAGCTGAATTTGGATCGGACTGCAGAACATATAAAGGTCAGAATGAGAAACTCTTCTAAGATGTTAGGGTTAGGGTTAGGGTTAGGGACTCTTTGCAGAGTCTACGAATGAGGTATCTGGAGTTTCACATATTTTCTATTTATGGATATGGTATATGTTTAAAAAGACTTTAAAAAGATTTCTCTTCTGCTCTTTCTGAGCTCCAAGTAGATCATTTCCATATACGGGCCAGATGTTTTATATATGTTGTACGATAACACCCAGCCTATATAGTGGAGAGATTTTGGGCTGGACGGGAGAGACAATTGGCCAGGTCCTTCTCACAAGCTGCTCGAGCGCTTGTTTGATGCTCTTTGTAATGAACATTGTTATATACAAGCAAGACGGTGTCAGCTGAGATTTTTCTTCACCATGTTCACACCATCTCTTCTTTTTTAAATATGCAACACACACATCATCATTCATTAGTTCATTTGATTTACTGCTTCCTTCCAGACTCAGGCCCAACACACAGAGAGACGGATTAAGGAGGAGTTTGAGAAGCTTCACCAGTTTCTACGAGATGAAGAGGCAGCCAGGATATCAGCACTGAGGGAGGAAGAGGAGCAGAAGAGTCACACGATGAAGGAGAAGATAGAGAAGATGAGCAGAGAGATATCAGCCCTTTCAGACACAATCAGAGCCATAGAGGAGGAGATGGGAGCTGAAGATGTTTCATTCTTACAGGTGAGGATGATACAGTCAGCATTAGAAACTGTAAACAAAAATCAATATTCAAATGAGTGAAAGTTGATGTAAAGAGCTCCACGTACTCTGGAGGTACACTATATTGCAAAAAGTATTTACTCATTCATCCAAGTCATTAAATTCAGGTCTCCCAAGGCCACAGATATATAAAAGCAAGCCCCTCAATATGCAGACTACACACACTAGTGAAAGAATGGGTCGCTCTCAGGAGCTCAGTGAATTCCAGTGTGGTACCGTGATGGGATGGCACTTGTGCAGCAAGTCCAGTCGTGAAATTTCCTCACTACTAAATATTGCACAGTCAACTGTTAGTTGGGAATAGAAGCGTTTGGGAACGACAGCAACTAAGCCACAAAGTGATAGTCTACTTAAAATGACAAAACGGGGTCAGCGGATGCTTAGGCACATAGTGCATAGAGGTCGCCAACTTTCTGCAGGGTTAGTCGCTAGAGACCTTTAAACTTGGCCTTCAGATCAGCTCAAGATCCGTGTGTAGAGAGCTTCATGGAATGGGTTTCCATGGCCGAGCCACTGGACTCTGGAGCAGAGGAGACATGTTTTCTAGAGTGACAAATCACTCTTCTTTGCCTTGCTATCTGATGGACGAGTGCAAAGTTTGGTGGAGGGGGAAGTATGGTGTGGGGTTGTGTTTTAGGAGTTCGCCTCGGCCCCCCCTTAGTTTCAGTAAAACGAACTCTTAATGCTTTAGCAGACAACCAGTGCACAAAGTAAGGTTCATAAAGACATGGATGAGCGATTTTGATGTGGAAGAACTTGACTGTCCTGATCTCAACCCAATAGATCACCTTTGGGATGAATTAGGCGTAGACTGTGAGCCAGGCCTTCTCATCCAACATTAGTTTCTGACCTCAGAAATGCACTTCTGGAAAAAATGTCAATCATTTCCATAAACACATTCTGAAACCTTGTGTTAAAGCTGATAGAGCTGCAAAGAGTAGGCGGACAACATTTGAAACTCTAAACAGTACTTACATGTAGGATGGATATACGTGTTGGATTTAATACACCTCAAAAAAGATAGTATAAACACTTTAAAGAAAATAAAAAGGGTAAACTCACATAGAAACTGCATGGCTCTGTAATTTTAGTTCTAAACAATCCTCAAGCTAAGAACTCAAAGCGTATATATTCAAATTATAATACAACTGAACTCTGCAGTGGGCCCGCCCACGCACGCACACTCTCTCACTCACACTCTCAAAACCCTGCACTTCACCCCTTGTTCGCGTTGCCGGCCTGGGTCGTTGCTAAGGTGCGTCGTGGCCAAGAAAAAACAACAATGGCCCCTTCACTCTTATGAGCCAAAAAGATAAACAGTTGTTCTAACTCACTGTGTTGTTGAACACTCTCTCAAGAAAACAAACTCCCTCAGTCTCTCTCCTATTATTATTATATATTATTAGTTTTAATATAGTAATTATATTATTAGTAGTATTAGCAGTGGTTCCTGGGTCCTGTGGTGGCTAGGCTAGTCGGCTGAGGCAGCTAACAGTGCAGTCTCCTACGGTGCCAGTGGAAGTTTGGGCTTTCCGGTCACCCAAACCGCTAACTGGTGATGGCTAAGCGTTGAGCGAGGTATACAATTAACTTGGTTGGACAGGCGTGGGCTTGGTTAAGCTAACCAAAAAGTCAGATATTAGCTATCACACAAGGCCGATGCTAGTCTAAACTGGGCTAGAGAGCGGCTCAATGAGTGTCGAACTTGTTAGCTAAACTGCTAAAAGTACTGGTTCTGTTAGCCACAGAATCACCATGGAACTCTCGCTCTTGTCTCCGTGCTCTACCCCTTTTCTCCCCCTCTCCCCTCGCCCTGCCCCCGTTTTTCCCTGCACAGCCATTGACAGAGAGTTCAGGTCACCGACAGAAACCAAATTAAAAGGGGTGGGGGAAGCAATAAAGATAAAGAATATAACATAGTTTATCAATATTAAACCAAATTTATATGAACTATTTTAAAGGAACAAACCTCCTATGACTAGGATAGCTGATTATTTAACAGGGTTACATGTGGCTTAAGAATGAGACGTCACTCAAGTTCATATGCATCTGAAGGCAGACAAGCAAATACCTTTGGCAATATAGTGTATTTACTAATATCTTGTAGAATGGGAAACAGACATCTAGTGTAAAGGTGAGGTACAGCAGAATTCACTGGACCTCTTCTAATAATCTGAGCAGAACTGAATCCAGTAAATCAAAACATCAGTAACGTACTTTACACTACATAATTATGTATTATGAGTTCACTGGGTAGAGAAATATCTGAGAATAAATAAGAATATTCACAGATAAACAGATTAAACCGCTTTCACAAAATCTCAACACACTGATAACCGTCATCCACAGCAGCTTCATCTCTGGAGGACTTATCAGATGAAAGGATGTCTTCATGTGCAGTTTGTAGAAGAAGTGTAGAAACACTATTAATGTGTTAATTATGGTCTTTTATTATACATACATATTATCCACATCATCCTCGCTCTGATTCATGGTTTTTCATAACTCTGATAAGAAACATCCGTACAGACCAAATCAGAAACACGTGCATCACTTTAGTGGAGACTCTACATACATCTGATACATATGAGCCCTGTGGTGTGTAGACTGTGTGAAAGTGGTGCTTATTTAGTGAATGAATGAAGAAACACGTTCACTGATATCACTCTCACTGTTTTACAGAACTACAAGGCCACAGTGAAAAGGTGAGTGCTATTGTCTCCTGTCTGTCTCTTTTCTGTGGTTCTGAACTCAAAGCTTCAGCAGCACTGATTCCTGAATGTTCTTCCAGAGCTCAGGTCCCACTGCAGGATCCAGAGAGCATTTCAGGAGCGCTGATCCATGTGGGGAAACACCTGGCCAACCTGAAGTTCACAGTCTGGGAGAAGATGAAGGAGATTGTTCAGTTTAGTGAGTCTCCCTAGCCATCTGTTTTTCTTTCCCCCTTTTCATTCTTTTACTTTTCTATCTTGTAGTTTAATAATTAATCTGTGACTGTTGTGATGGGAGTAGATTATTATAATGAAGCACTTACTCTGTTTTACTGATGCTAATAAATACTGACATGGCCGAATTAAGACCCTCACAGGCCCCTGGCTGTCTCTAAGATCCCTTGAACTCAGTACCAGTTAAATGTGGAGTCTGTATATTTCTGTTACTGTTCCTCCTCCTGCTCTTTACAGAGCTTACCATTAGCTTTACTGCTAATGTTCCACTAGCCCAAACTTAGCAGTCTCCTACCTTTCTCTGAGGGGTCTGTAGTGACGGAGGAATGTGGATGTTGTGGTGCTCGTGTCACTGATGTTTGATCTGCAGACCCTTAATATCGCTGCTCTCTTTACCACTTTCATTCACAACAGAATCCTCAAATCCACACTTCACTATTTCTGGTGTAGCTGCCATCATGATACAAGCTTCTTCAAATGTTGGTCTGGGCTGGTTCCCGAAAGGTTGCCAAGTTTGTGCATTCTACCACAGAAATCACCTAAAATCATTTTTAAAAAATCCCCAAAAAACTTGGGTCCCCCAACTCTGGTACATACAGTGGTGTGAAAAAGTGTTTGCCCTTTTATGATTTATTTTTTTGCATTTTTGTCACTCTTAAATGTTTTAGATCATCAAACAAATTAAAATATTAGTCAAAGACAACATAAGTAAACACAAAATGCATTAAAATGATGGTTTTACTATTAACAGAGAAAAAAGGGAGAAAAACGTAAATTGCCCTGTGTGAAAAAGTGTTTGCCCTCTAAGCCTAATAACTGGTTAGGCCACTTTTGGCAGCAACAACTGCAATCAAGTGTTTGTGGTTTCTTGCAATGAGTCTTTTACAATGCTGTGGAGGAATTTTAGCCCACTCGTCTTTGGAGAATTGTTGTAATTCAGCCACATTGGAGGGTTTTCAAGCAAGAATCGTCTTTTAAAGGTCATGCCACAGCATCTCGATAGGATTCAGGTCAGAAATTCTGGGGCAAACACTATTTCACACCACTGTATATATAAATATGCCTAGTGTTCAGTGAAAGAGGATGTTGATGATTACAGTAATGTACTGCTGTTATTATGTAGAGTCTTGTAAAATACAGTTTAGTACTGATTGTGAAACTACAGTACAATATATCATTACTGTAAACAAACATTACAGTATGAGTGCTGTAAATATTAATAACTATCTTAAATTAAATCTAAAATAATCTACTGTTATTTTACAGTGTGAGATTAAACTGATGAAATATGTGTATTTCTGTGTTTATTACATGTTTGTATTTTGTTCTGCAGCTCCTGTAACTCTGGATTCCAACACTGCTCATCCTAAACTCATCCTGTCTGATGATCTGACCAGTCTGAGATTCACTCCTGAGGAACAGCAGCTTCCTGATAATCCAGAGAGATTTGATGATTATTTATACGTTCTGGGCTCTGAGGGCTTTAACTCAGGAACACACTGCTGGGATGTTGAAGTTGGAGACAGTGAACACTGGATAGTGGGTGTGATGACAGAGTCTGCTCAGAGGAAGGGAGATATATACTCCAGGAGTGGAGTTTGGTTTGTGTGGAATAACAGAGGTAAATACGGAGCCCGTTCTACACCACAGCTATCCACTCTCCTCTTAGTAGCACAGAAGCTGCAGAAGGTCAGAGTTCAACTGGACTGGAAAAGAGGAGAACTCTCATTCTCTGATCCTCTCACTAACACACACTTACACACTTTCACACACACATTCACTGAGAGGGTCTTTCCACTGTTCTATACCTCTAAAATCAGCCCTGTGAAAATCACAACAGTGCAGTTTAGTGTGTCAGTGAATCAGTTCAGTTAGAGTTCATTCAGTCTTTGTGTGGATCAACACTGAAATACTGAGCAGTACTGAAATGATCACTGCAGATGTAAGGCCTGTCCAGTTACTGCAGTTGAGCTCAGATTATCTAGGACAATCACAGTTTTTCTCAGCTGCTTAAACACATTTGTAGAAGGTTTATCTGCCTTTAAACCACAGTGTGAGAAACACTGCATACAGTTCATTCTTAATACTTCAGTCATGCAGCCTAACATTTAAAAATACATATATATGGATTATTCTACTAAATTGTTTTATTTTGAACTTTTCATTTGATCTTGGACTTTAGAATAATGTAATTTAGTTTCGACGCTATACATCAAATCAATTAAAATGATTGAACATTCCATTTTGTGACTGCCATAGCACTACCTAAACTTTGCCAGTATTGACATTTTAAATAGTTCTACAAACCAGGTTTTTGGGTTTCCTGTTTTTATCTTGTATTGTGTTTGTTTATTATAAGCTGATGAAGTTCCGGAGCTAGACTGGAATGTGGCACGTTGAGGAACTGAGGTATTAATGACTGTGGACAGTGTGGGAAGTGAGCATTGTTGAGTGTATGTGGTTCTATATGGAGTTGTAACACTGATATCATGACAGTGAGATTAAAACTAACAGCCTGTCTGTTTCTGTCTTAATGTCTTAATGAAGTCAATGAAACCATGAAGAAGTCAGAGCACCTCTGTGATCTTTATAAGTTACTCAGAATCTGTTCTTATTCAGGAAAAAGAAAATAGGAGAAAAACAGGATTGATGGATATGGAGCCTGCTAATTTGGAGCCTGCTAATTTGACTGATGATGTGGTTTGATTTGTATAAGGAATAGAACGTTCTACCACCAAGTGGAATTAAGAAGCTGCTGTTCACATGAGAAATCAACATGAGTGCTGTAAACTAAAAGCTGGAAACAGGTTTGGTGGAAAGTCATGTATGTGGCATGTTCACTGTTGTGGGTTCACAGCGTGTGAACTGGTCACCATTGTAAACTTTCTATATTGCCTTTGTAGTCGGATGCAAACTACCAAATGCTATGCATCAAGCCAAAAATGAGCCAAAGGGGCAGTACTGAAGAAATCCTGGAAACACAAATCCTGTATTTCTTTCAAGATTTTCTACAGGAAATTGAAGGTTTGTTCTTGTATTTAACAATTACAACTAGGTGACCACCTCCAGACAGACATAATGTGGGATAATCAGCAAGTGTAAGTGGGACCCTTTGAGACAGACATAATAACTTTAAGCTAAGATATAATGTCTATCTAATTTACCAAGAAATATATATTCTTGCCTTTCAACCCCACCGACCAAAAATATTAAGACACTACCTGACCCAAAAGATAGCCCAAAGTTGCTACAGTTTAAGACATAGCCCTATACAAGATAAAACCCTCATTTTTAGTTAGTTCTGTCTTTCTCGTCTCATCCGGGTTCGACCTAAGGAGGTTGGGTTCCGCCCTTGAGCCTGGTTCCTCTCGAGGTTTCTTCCTTACTCAAGAGAGTTTTTCCTCGCCACTGTTGCCTCTGGCTTGCTCAAGGGGGGCTTGGTTTTTCCCCACCCCCACCCTCAAATGTCTGTACATATTTCCACTGAGGCTGGAGCAAGGACATCGGTTACGATGGATGCTGCTGTGATGCGGCCACACAACATTTTCTTTGCAATATCAGAGTCTTGATGTGCCTCATGACAAGCCTCTCGAAGCACTTCATGATGATGGGTGTGAGTGCAACAGGGCGGTAGTCATTAAGGCAGGACACTGAAGACTTCTTCGGCACGGGTATGATGGTGGTTGCCTTGAGACACGTTGGGACGTTGGCACTGCTCAGGGAGATGTTGAAGATGTCGGTGAAGACATCTGTCAGCTGGTCTGCACCTTCCCTGAGCACTCTAGCAGGGATGTTGTCCGGTCCAGCGGCTTTCCGTGGGTTAACTCTGCGTAGAGTTTTCCTCACGTCAGCTGCTGTAAGACACAACACCTGGTCGTCGGGAGGAGGGGTGGTCTTCCTCGCTGCCACGCTGTTCTGTGTCTCGAACCGAGTGTAGAAGTGGTTCAGCGCATCTGGAAGGGAGGAATCACTGTCACAGGCAGGTGGTGCAGTCCTGTAGTTAGTGATGCTGAGCTTTGCTGGCTGTACTGTCGTGTTGTGCTGACTCTATTTGTGTATATGGGTTAATGGGGAATTCTGGAACTGGAGAATTACTCTGAAGGGAAAGGATCACTTACTGAATCAACAAAGTCGCTTGTTGGACCTGAAACAAACCTGAGATCAGAGTGTGAGTGTTTCACAGAACTGAAAGTGAAACTCTGGGCATTCCCACTGGAAGAGAACAGAAAAGTAAATGGCTTCTAAATCTTTCTCAGAGGAGGATCTCTCCTGTCCTGTGTGCTGTGAGATCTTCAAGGATCCTGTTCTTCTGCTCTGTAGTCACAGTGTGTGTAAAGACTGTCTGCAGAAGTTCTGGGAAACTAAAGGATCCAGAGAATGTTCCAGTTTGTAGGAGAAGATCTTCAATGGAGGAACCTCCTAGAAACCTAGCTATAAAGAACCTGTGTGAGGGTTTCCTACAGGAGAGACGTCAGAGAGCTTCAGCAGGACCTGAACACATCTGCAGTGAGCACAGTGAGAAACTCTGACTCTTCTGTCTGGATGATCTACAGCCTGTGTGTTGGGTGTGCCGGGACTCTAAAAGACACACCGGCCACAAATTTCTCCCCCTTCAGGAAGCAGCACTGGACTACAAGGTGAGACATGAGTGACTACACTTTGTCATAAGTGCCACAAGTTCATTAAATTCCAACTAAAAATAAAAGTAATGCATCATTATTTTACTAGATTTGAAGCAGTTTCTCACAATTACGCATATTAAAATGTGCCAATATCAAAATGTAGCATCATGATAATTACCTTGGCTTTATGATATTATCACCATAATGTAACACAGAACTTGATTAAGAAGAATAATTAACTTTATTTAATTTTAAATTTATTTTATAGCTTTATTTATATATTTATTGCTGAGTAACTCTTGTAGTCTTTTTTCTCTGCTTCTGACCTTACTGGGATTAGAGTACTGGAAATCCAGCATCTTGGATGTGAAAAGATACAAACTGATATTATTTAATCCAAACCGTACCCCATTCCTGGAAAGCTAGACTTCTGCACATAGTCCAGCATTTGCTGTTGTTATGTTGTGGTTGTATATAAATATTAATGAGTCTGTTACGTAGCACTTTTTGGAATTGGCTTGCATTTCCGTACCTGATATTTAAATACAAATCCTCTACATACATTTATTATTATGTCAGTTCTATGTACTGAACTCTTAACTGTAATACAGTTTAATGCTTGTAGTTCTTTGCTGCCACTTTCTTTACACATGTAGATTGTCCAGCTGTCTTTGATCACCTGTGCTTCTTCTTTATTGCTCTTGTAGGCAATAATTCTAAAATTATTATTGTGATTACTGGGAAAAGTTCTGGGGTGTCACGTCTGTCATGTATTGAGTGTCTCCTGCAGTCCAGTAGGTGTCGCTATATACAGCACGACTCGACTATGCCTTTATCTCCATCTTCGTGTATTTTTTCTTGTCACAGTATAAGATCCAAACGTGAGTTTTTCCAGTCGTCAGTCGAATACTTGGGACATGTAATTAATTCACAGTATTTGCATAAGGCTCCGTCCAAGGTCAAGGCAATAGTGGAGGCACCAGCACCTTAGAATGTAAGTCAGCTTCGCTTACCTAGGGCTGCTGAATTACTATGGCAGGTTTATTCCACACCTGGCGTCCCTACTGAAACCACTCCAGCTGCTGTGTCAAGACAAAGCCTAGAGATGCTCGGATCATTGTGCACAGGCTTTTGCTGAAACAAAGAAAGCTCTGATAAAGTCTGAAGTTCTGACACATTTTGATCCATCATTGCCATTATAACTAGCATGTGACGCTTTTCCTTATGGGGTTGGCATGGTTGTATCACATATAATGCCCAACGGAGAAGAAAAGCCTATTGCGTTTGCATTGCGCACACAGAACAAAGCAGAAAGCTACTGTGCCCAGACTGAGCGAGAGGCCCTTGGCATTGTATTTGGTGTTCGTCAATTTCACCAGTACTTATTTGGACAGAGTTTCACCCTTTCGATTGATCACCGTCCCCTGACCACTATTTTTGGGCTGCATGTGGGCATTCCCTCAGTTGCCAGTCCAATGCAACGGTGGCCGTTGCTACTCTCTGCTCATATGTACGACATTAAGTACCGGAAATGAGAGTTACATGCAAATGCAGATCGTCTCTCCAGGTTACCGCTTCCTGTAACACATGCTGAGCAAAAGCAAGCTGACATTTTCTACTTTAGGCAGGTGGAAGACGCGCTGGCCACATCTGCACTAGTGCGACAACAAACAACGAATGATCCCCTGCTGTCTACTGTGATGGATGTGGGGGTTAGTGGACAAAATCCAGTAAACTCAACAGAGTTGAAGCCATACCTTTTCAGACGCAATGACCTTACCGTGCAAGCGGGTTGCCTTCTTTTATGGGGGCAGAGAGTCATTATTCCACCATCACTGAGAAAAAGGGTGTTACAACAGCTGCATTCAGGTCATTGTGGAATTGTTTGCATGAAGGAACTTGCCACAATCTACTTCTGGTGGCCAGGTCTCGATGAACAAATGGAAGTGTCACAACAGACCCCACTTTACCCGTGGGATTGGCCAGAAGAACCATGGCAAAGAGTTCCCATTGATTTCGCTGGTCCATTTGAGGAGAAAATGTTCCTTGTGGCCGTTGACGCACATAGTAAGTGAACAGAAGTGGTTATGATGAGGTCTACTACTACTGAGAAAACCATTGAGAAGCTGGGTGAGATATTCTGTCGTTTTGGTTTTCCTGAACAGCTTGTAAGCGACAACGGTCCTCAGTTCATTTCTCAAGAAAAGTTCCTTGAAGTGAATGGAGTACAGCACATTCGATCTGTTCCTTACCACCCTTCTACTAATGGCTTAGCAGAAAGATTTTTGCAGAGCTTGAAGCATTCTCTGAAAGCCTCGCAGGGACAGGGCTCACTTCATCAAAGGCTGAACAGTTTTCTACTGTCCTACAGAAACGTGCCACATTCAACTACTCAGATCTCCCCTGCAGCACTTCTCATGAAAAGGCGCTTGCGTACCAAGCCTTCCCGTGTAATGCGCCAACAGCAAGCTCAAATGGCGAGAAGGAAACAAAGGGCAAAACATAGAGTTTTTCATCTTGGTGATCAGGTATTGGCCCGTAACTACAAACATGGGCCAAAGTGGATACCTGCAATGGTCATCAAAAAGACTGGACCAATGTCTTACACAGTAAAAACTATGTCTCTGGTCTCTGGGTAAAATAGACAGCTTTTTAAATGCAGTGATGGTGTTTTGAAGTGTCCATTATAAACATTACTGTACATCATTAATATTGTGATATACAGTTGAAACCAAAAGTTTACATACACTATATAAAAAGACACATATGCATTTTTTTCTCACTGTCTGACATGAAATCGGAATAAACTTTTCGCTTTTTAGGTAAGTTAGGATAACCACAATTATTTCTATTTGCTTAATGTTAGAATAATGAGAGAGGAATTTTTTAAGGCAATTTTTATAACTTTCTTCAAGCTCAAAAGTTTAAATACACTAAGATTACTATGCCTTTAAACAGTTTGGGACAGCCCATATGATGATGTCATGTCTTTGCAAGCTACTTATAGGTTTATTGGCAACGTCTGAGTTAATTAAAGACACACCTGTGGATGTATTTTAAGGCACACCTGAAACACGCTGCTTCTTTGAGTAACATCATGGGAAAGTCGAAAAGAAATCAGCCAAGATATCAGGAAGAGAGAATTGTGGACTTGCACAAGTCTGGTTCCATCCTTGGGTGCAATTTCCAGATGCCTGAAGGTGCCTCGTTCATCTGTACAAACAATTATACGCAAGTACAAAAAAATAGTATGGTAATGTCCAGCCATCATACCGACCTCAGGAAGGAAAAAAGGTTCTGTGGTCCCAGAGAGATGAACGTGCTTTGGGTTCCGAAGTGTGCATATCAACCCCAAGAGGGCAAAAGCAAAAGACCCTTGTGAACATGATGGCTGAAGCTGGTAGGAGTGTATCATTATCCACCAGTGAAACGAGTTCTGTGTATCGACATGGGCTGAAAGGCCACTCTGCCAGGAAGAAGCCATTACTCAAACGAAACATAAAAAAGCCAGATTAATGTTTGCAAATACACACAGGGAAAAATTACCTTAATTTTTTGGAGACATTCCTGTGTGGTCTGACGAAACCAAAATTGAACTGTTTTGGCCATAATGACCATCGTTACGTTTGGAGGAAAAAAGGGGAAAGCTTTGCAAACCTAAGAAACACCATCCCCAACTGTGAAACACGGGGGTTGGCAGCATCATCGTTGTTGTGGGTTTTGTTTTGCTGCAGGAGGGGGTACTGGTGGGGGGGGGGGGAGAAAAAAAGCTTCACAAAATGGATGGCATCATGAGGAAAGAACATTATGTGGAAATACTGAATCAGCAAACATCTCAAGACATCAGCCAGGAAGTTAAAGCTTGGGCGCAAATGGATCTTCCAAATGGACAATGACCCAAAGCATACTGCCAAACTGGTTACAAAGTGGCTTAAGGATAACAAAGTTAATGTTGTGGAGTGGCCATCACAAAGCCCTGATCTCAATCCTATTGAAAATTTATGGGCGAAGCTGAAACGGCATGTGCGAGCAAGGCGGCCTACAAACATGGCTCAGTTACACCAGTTCTGTCAGGAGGAATTGGCCAAAATTCCTGCCAACTATTGTGAAAAGCTTGTGGAAGGATATCCAAAACGTTTGACCCAAGTCATACAGTTTAAGGGCAATAGTACCAAATACTAATGAAATGTATTTAAACTTTTGAGCTTGAAGAAAGTAATAAAAATTGCCTTTAAAAAAATTCCTCTCTCATTATTCTAACATTTAGCAAATAGAAATAATTGTGGTAATCCTAACTGACCTAAAAAGGGAAAAGTTTATTCTGATTTCATGTCAGACAGTGAGAAAAAAATGCATATGTGTCTTTTTATATAGTGTATGTAAACTTTTGGTTTCAACTGTATGTATATATTATATACTGGCACATAACAGCTCACAACAAAGCTGATTTATTTCAGGAGGAACTCAGGACTACACTGAAGCCCCTGCAGGAGAAACTGGAGACGTTTAAAAGGTTCAAGAGGAATCTGGATCAGACTGCAGAACATATAAAGGTCAGAATGAGAAACTCTTCTGAGGTTAGGATCCTGAACCCACATCCTCACATCATCATTCATTAGTTCATTTGATTTACTGCTTCCTTCCAGACTCAGGCCCAACACACAGAGAGACGGATTAAGGAGGAGTTTGAGAAGCTTCACCAGTTCCTACGAGATGAAGAGGCAGCCAGGATATCAGCACTGAGGGAGGAAGAGGAGCAGAAGAGTCAGACGATGAAGGAGAAGATAGAGAAGATGAGCAGAGAGATATCAGCCCTTTCAGACACAATCAGAGCCATAGAAGAGGAGATGGGAGCTGAAGATGTTTCATTCTTACAGGTGAGGATGATTCAGTCAGCATTAGAAACTGTACAAGGAACCAAAACTAACAAGTCCTTTACTCAGAACTTCACAGAACAGAACTTTTAACACTTTTAACACTTCCAGAGTGAAACCTTTTTATAAAATCTGCAACATCACTGAAAAATCACTGTAGAAATACGGACTACAACAGTGAAATTATCTCTTTGTTAAATACAGTAATAGTGTGAAAAGTAAAACTTTATTCAATGTATTTCTGTAAACTGGCAACACATGATTAGAGGAAAATTTATAACAATATAGTAATATCGTAAAAACAGTAGTATCTTAAAGCAGTGTTTAGCCCCGCCCCTGGTCAGAAGCCCCTGCTCTAGAAAGTCTTATCAGGATTGTTTTCTCATGATCTACCATTACCAAGATATTTATGTTAGTCGTATGTTAAACTAGAAAGTGGCTTTATGTATGGGCATTTAACTGACATGGTAGGCATCCATTTCTTTCGTTCAGATTTCATACATCTGTTATATTTCTGGCTTTATTTTCTACATTTCTAGCTTTAAAAGCTGACCGACCAGAGCAATTAAATCTGATTAGTTTAAGCTGATTTGAACATTTTCATAGTCCTGATGTTTCTGTAAGTGGTTTGTATGGCTGAGAGGAGAAAGTAGAATATATGTGCGACAAACACCACCAAAGAGTTTAAGAAACAGAAACAGGTGTGTGTGGTTTTTCATAAATCTGATAAGAAACATCCATACAGACCAAATCAGAAACACGTTCATCACTTTAGTGGAGACTCTACATACATCTGATACATATGAGCCCTGTGGTATGTAGACTGTGTGAAAGTGGTGCTTATTTAGTGAATGAATGAAGAAACACGTTCACTGATATCACTCTCACTGTGTTACAGAACTACAAGGCCACAGTGAAAAGGTGAGTGCTATTGTCTCCTGTCTGTCTCTTTTCTGTGGTTCTGAACTCAAAGCTTCAGCAGCACTGAGTCCTGAATGTTCTTCCAGAGCTCAGGTCCCACTGCAGGATCCAGAGAGCCTTTCAGGAGCGCTGATCCATCTAGGGAAACACCTGGCCAACCTGAAGTTCACAGTCTGGGAGAAGATGAAGGAGACCATTCAGTTCAGTAAGTCTCACTCTCTCTAGCTTTCTCTCTTTCTTTTATTTTTCTCTAATATTTCAGATTCACTAACACCTTAGACCATCAGAAATCCGCTTTCATGATTAATCAGAGACTGTCTTCCTCTTATAGTTTTTCAATGTTTTCCTGTTACAGTGCAAAAAAGCCAAATAGTAAAATAAAACTGGGATATCCAGTAAAACCTTAGATTTTTTTAACATATGCAAATATCTGCACCTTTGATCTTCATTTGAATAATACTGAATGAGTGGGGTAATGTAACTAAACACATACAACTAAAGAAATTTATTTTATATTACATTAAATTAATTATTTGTAAAAATTTATTTAACAGAAATGCAGTTCTCTTGTCAGTTAGGACACATGGGAGGAAAGATCTGGAACTCTGAGGAAATGTATGGACTGTAGTTTGTTCCCTGGTTTACCAGATTGTAGGAGGTTCTCTGTGAGTAGTAAGAGGCGGGAAACGTGAATATCTGCCGAATATGCGATATCTAACTAACTTTACTGAGCTTGAGAAGGAAACTGATCTGATTCCTCTCTGGTTAAACAGCAGCAGCAGCAGCTCTGTAGGGTGAGAGCAGAAACATTAACTGTAGGTCAGTGCAGTCATGGAGCAGGAGTTAAATGTGGAGTCTATATATTTCTGTTACTGTTTCTCCTCCTGCTCTTTATAGAGCTTAGCATTAGCTTCATCTGTCTCAAGTCTAAGTCCCAAAACATGAATACCAAAGTCGTGTCATTTTTCTGTGTTACTCAAGCCGGTCTGTAGTCCCTCATGTGATTCGAGTCCCCCAACGCTGGTACATATATATAAATATGTATAGTGTTCAGTAAAAGAGGATGTTGATGATTACAGTAATATACTGCTGTTATTATGTAGAGTCTTGTAAAAATACAGTTTAGTACTGAATGTAAAACTACAGTACAATATATCATTACTGTAAACAAACATTACAGTATGAGTGCTGTAAATATTAATATCAGTAACTACCTGGTATCTCAGTAAATTAATCTACTGTAATTTTACAGTGTGAGATTAAACTGATTTGTTCTTTAGCTCCTGTAACTCTGGATCCCAACACTGCTCATCCTAAACTCATCCTGTCTGATGATCTGACCAGTCTGAGAGTCACTCCTGAGAAACAGCAGCTTCCTGATAATCCAGAGAGATTTGATACTAGTGTATGTGTTCTGGTCTCTGAGGGCTTTAACTCAGGAACACACTGCTGGGATGTTGAAGTTGGAGACAGTGAAGTCTGGTTACTGGGTGTGATGGCAGAGTCTGCTCAGAGGAAGGGAGATATATTCTCCAGGAGTGGAGTTTGGTGTGTGTGGTATAACAGTGATATATATGGAGCCTGTTCTCCACCACATCCAGACACTTTCCTCTCAGTAGCACAGAAGCTGCAGAAGGTCAGAGTTCAGCTGGACTGGAACAGAGGAAAACTCTCATTCTCTGATCCTCTCACTAACACACACTTACACACTTTCACACACACGTTCACTGAGAGGGTCTTTCCACTATTCTAACATCAGCCCTGTGAAAATCACAGCAGTTCAGTTTAGTGTATCGATGAATCAGCTCAGTTAGAGTTCATTCAGTCTTTGTGTGGATCAGCACTGAAATACTGATCAGTACTGAAATGATCACTACAAATACACTGTAATAGAATGTATAGAAAAGGAGACTAATGCAGCGTAACATTCATATATATATATATATATATATATATATATATATATATATATATATATATATATATATATATATATATATATATAATGATTATTCTACAAAACTGA
This sequence comes from Prochilodus magdalenae, assembly GCA_024036415.1. Classification (NCBI taxonomy): domain Eukaryota; kingdom Metazoa; phylum Chordata; class Actinopteri; order Characiformes; family Prochilodontidae; genus Prochilodus; species Prochilodus magdalenae. Next base: position 25,594 of record JAMWET010003211.1, on the reverse strand, counting down.
TTAATTTTGGTCTTTTTACTGATCTCGGACTTTAGGATGATTTTCATGCGGTACATTAATTATTTTACTGTATTAAAATAAATGATTGAACATTACATTTTGGCACTACCAAACTGTTACCAAATGTTTCAGTAATTTAAAAAAAAAATCTTTGTTTTTTTTTTTTACTTTTATTCATTGCAGTTTTATATTTAAAACAGAATAAAAGTGGATATCTTACCCCTACACGTTCATTGTGAAATTTATTCTTTCCTAAATTAAACATAACGATAGCTTATTCAGCCATGCCTTCCCTGTGGGTGTGTACATACTCTTCCAGTGTGTGCTAATCAGGAGCTTAGCTTGTATTAGACAAATGTCGACCAGTTTGCTTTCATGTGTTTTAAGTGATAAGGTCTCGGGGTACAGGCCCAGAATGCAAAGTGTTGGACAGAAAGGTCTTTCTTTGGAAGGATCCTTGAGCTAGTACCTATTACCTGGTTCTAGAAGTTCTGTATCTGTACACAGTCCCACAGACAAATAAAATAACCTCCCTTTGTCCTTTTGTTTAAAATTGCATGTAATGTTAAAGTTAAAAGAAACTTGTTCATTTTTACTTGAATTTATTTGTTGGCCCAAGAACGTTTTGTCAGAGGGATTATTTGTGTTGTCTGATCGTCTTTATGGCTAATTTGGGTCTATTTTTTCACACAGGCTCAACAAAGCCCCACCAACACATATATACAGCTTTTAGCTCTCAGTCCCCGTTATTTACCTGGTTTAAGTCTAAGTCTTTCTTACTGCTGCTTTGGCACTACCTGTGATGCTCTACGCTTGCTGCTCTTTGTATGAACGTAATTTTATATCAGGTTATTAAATTTATCCATATTCATAGATATAATTTGAACAACATTTACTCAGTACTTATAAACAATGTTAACTGAATTCTCTTTAGTAGTATTTACTTCAATGGTGTAACTGTAACTCAGTTTCATCATGCATATTATATTTAACTGATTATGTAGATTATGACAAGCACAGCTTTTTGAGTACAGTTCGTCTTTTCCATTGGCTCCTGGTATCATCTATACGCATATTGTTGTACTCACCCTCTTCATGCTGTCTCCCCTCCCCTTTTCACAAGTAGGTGCAATTCCTATTCAAACAGCAGTTTCTATAAACTGGGTGTACAGCTGTGAAAGGTTCAGTGAGATGGTTTATGTCCATACTCACAGGCCAGCTGACTATCAGGAGCACTGATAGTATGCCAGGCTCACTGGAGCACCAAGTCCTGCCTATGCTGCACTGCTTTGCATCAGGGTCTTTTCTCCTTTGGTGGTGATATCAGGCCCACTAGAACCCGGTTGACCAGGCTCCTTCTGTCCCCTTACCAAAAAAAGTATACTTAAAGTTCATTTTATTAAGTAAACTTAAGTAAAGTTCAAGTATATTTCCCAAGTATACTTTATGTAGTAAGTATACTAATATTAATGTAGTAGTAGTATACTTGTAAGTGTACTTTTTCAGTACTTCTTGGGACTAAATTGGCCCACTTTTTAGTTTATTGAAGTATACTTTTAAGTATACTTTTAGGTGCAAGAGTAGTAAACTTTGAGTACACTACTAGTTTACATGCAAGTTTTATTTTGTACTGCAACTGTACTATGAACTGTACTAAAAGTGAACTAGTTTACTAGTTATTTACTTGTCCCATTTTTTTAGTTTATGAAAGTACATTTTTAAGTATACTCTCAGTAAACTACTAGTTTAGTGGTTTTTATACTGCAAGTATACTTATACGTTTTCTTTAAATTAACTTAACAATACTTCTAGTTGATTACTTATATATTAGTTTTGCACTTTAAAGTATACTACTATGTTTCTATTTAGGTATTATTTTTTATACTTAAAATACACTTTTAACTGTAGTTTAATTAGACTTACGAGTGGACTACATATATAAAAATAAACAAGACATACTCAGGATTAAGAACATTTGTTTTTTTATAAATCAAAATTTCCAAAGAAATATTGTACCGATGGTACATCATTTCCAAACAAATCACAAACATACATACAGGCAAGTGTGTTTTTGAATGTAGCCTCTACAAAATCAGTACAACCAAATCCAACCAAAAATGTTGAACTAAATGGGGAAAAAAAGTCCTTTTCACATGGTCTTCTTTGCAGTGGCTTGCCTGGTATAACTTTCGTTGTTGCATTTTTTTTCTTATGATGCGTCTCACATCTTCAATGCTGAAGTCAGGGAACTTTGCTAGAGCATGGCCTAGGACACACAAACAAAACAAAACGTTACTTTAATGTTCCATCACCCCAAATCCACCATCCAGAATTAACACAACAAAACAGTCAAAGTAGCATATTTCTACATGATATTTGATTTTTTTTTTTTCCACATACGTATCTGAATACTAATGCGATCAGCAAAATTACTATAGTATATAACCTGTTTTGTGGTTTAATGTCTGCTTTGTGTTTACTGGGAATAAACGTCGTATGGTGAGGTTACTCCACAGTGAGCCTGATAAATATGACTGCCGTACTATTTCAGCAGAGAATAATGTATTTGTGAACACATTTTGTCAGATATCGGATGTTAGTTTTAGCACAATATTTGCAATGTTCCATTTTTGTTCAATGCTGAAGGTAACAGTTACTGATCTTTATCACGGTCACATCCAAAATGGAACACTGTAGTCATTTTGTCATGTGTCTTTGTTAGAATTGTTGAAATACTTCCATACCACAAACTACTATACCTTCCATAAAGCTATCATAAAGTAATAATAACAGTGAAAAAACATGAGGCAACACAGGAATGGCATTACTTCTAAATAATGATGTAAACATGCCAAACTGAGATTTAAGCCCTACATTACATTGTTCTTATGACACTTGATTTCTTTACTGAAAAACAGTCTACAGGGATTTGCTTTTCAAGTTTGACAGTGATTACATTTAATGTTTCACAATTCTGTCCTACACTTTATGAAAATTAAGGGACAACTTGTTGCAAATATGCAGCAATTTTGAAATATTCTGGCAAAGAGACCAAGCGAGATCAGAGGAACGGAAACGAAGGTTTTGCTTTTCAGTTTTCCACACATCAACAAAGAATAATGAAAAAGTCATGTGTCACGTTTGTATTGTAATGTATATTTTTTCTGCTAAAACATTTAAGAGGTGACACAGAATCCTCTGCAAACTGTTCTTTAACTGCATGAATGTAATTACCTGTTTTGTTGGCCTTTTTTTGTTCTCCATCTTCCATGTCCTTCATCTACCTACTGTTTGGCTTGGTCTTCCTCCTAAGTGTTTGGTTCCAGATGTCTACCCCCTTTATGAATTCCTCCCTTTCACTGTAGTGGTATATGTGAGTTCACTGTAGTGGTATATGTGAAAAAGTTGTGCACAATGAGTGATTCAAAATGTTGACTGGGTCCACAGGCTATAAGGACCTATGACAAAAACAAAAAAAACAGGTTTATTTCAGGTGCGCACATAGTTAACGTTAGCTAGCTTGGCTGTTTGAATTCTGCTGCCTAGTTGCTACGCACAGTCGATAACCGTCTTAGCTTAAGATCTAAAAGAATTGCTGTGCATGAAATTTATTCAGTTCAGCAACGTTAACACAATCATGTTGGAAATGTTAGCTTGCGAACGTAGTCAAACTGTTAAAATGCATGGAGAACCACGCACTAGCTATGTGACTAGACCAACTTGCAAGTCTAGCTGTAGCTTGTTAGCTACATTAGCTACTGAGCTCCATGCTAACTAGCTAACATTAGCTGGTTAGTAAACATGATCTCGCAAGCCTAACAAATTAGGGATATAAAGTTTACAGCTGGAAAAAAAAACAACGCACAATCTCAGATATGTAACTTATATTGTAAAGACATGTTTGATAATTTGCCCCTCCAAACAAAACGCAAACCCGGAGACTAAAACGAGGCAAGCAGCGTTTCGAAAAGGGGCTTAGTACTAAAACGTTTTAATGCCGACATATCAAAAGTCTGCTCAGAATCACACTGATAGCGAACTCATAAAGTTACTTACCACTGAGCATTAAAACCGTTGCAGGGAAAGGCTGGACTACCTTTCTTTTTTCTGCCTTTGTCCCACTTCACATTTATCCACTCATCTTCATCATCCAGTCCGGGGCACTGTGTGATCATTTCTGAAGATGTTATACTGCTCGTCTTCAGCACTCACCCAATCAACTTTTCCGACTTCCACGGTCTTGTCCTTGAAATAATATATGGCAACAGCCATTGTGATAGATATATAAAGTTATCAATGACAATTACCCCTATGGTTTTTTTAATTGTTCGTATATGAAAACCGGTGACTCTCAAACCCACCAAAGGCGCTTAACGGTCAATGCGCGCGCACGCATTTCAACACGCCAGCTATATGCCCTTTTCACAAAAAAGCGGAAATACGTCGACGCTGGGTAGTACAAGTTCCTGTACTCCCGGCTGACCATGAAACATTTCACTTCATCGCTGCTGAGACTGAAATTTGAGGATGTCTAGTTTAAGCAAATAGTAAATATTATGAATGATACTGACTGCGTTAGTTAACATGATCTACGAGGCTGAAGTTAGCTCCTTATTCGCAGCTCCCGATTAGGTTAGCTAGCAAACCAAGTAACGTCAGCTAACGTTAGCTTTGTTTAAATCTATGCCTGCTAGCACGCTAGCACAACAAGCTAATCCTCGTCACGGGAATGATAGGCTAAGTGTTATTGTTTATTCAGTGTCCAATATAGTCGACAACAAGGTGATAGTCAGAGCTAGATGCTACCGATCGATGAGGAAGAACGAGGAGCCACACAAACTTGGTTATACATGGTCTGCCGGTTGGCTTCTACTCCCGTCTACTCCCCGGCGAGAGCTTGCTCTTTCAAACGCTGACAGCTTATGAGGGGGACGTAAAATTTGTCCACTGAAACCGAGTGGGAACAGCACCCGGTTTCAGCCGCGAGCTTCCCTCTATGTAGTCCGCAGCAGTGAAGTGCCGGCTGCACACAAAGGTACTCCCGCGCCGAATCACAAAGTTTACCCCTTCATCTCTCCTTATCGCACGCACCCATTTTTTCTTTTGCTCACCGTCAGCCGGAAAACCATGGAAACTTCAGGAAACGTTATAACGTTCAGGAAAAAGATACTTGGAGAGTGGCACAGAAGAATTCCAAGGGGACCAAGTAACTTTGCTAACACTTAGGATGCAAACTAATAATTGTTCACTACACCATGACGTCAGACTACTTTTACTGAGATTAACACAGACACAGGCAAATGTAACCTAGTGCTCGCCTGTCAGAACTTGCTTCTTGCTATAATGCTTCATTTGAGGCGTATCATGAGAAATCACTACAAACAGCACAGCACAATAGCTAACGTTATATGACCGAATCGTCTGTGTCACGTTTTCTACAAATAGTACTATAATCTCTCTCTCTCTCTCTCTCTCTCTCTCTCTCTCTCTCTCTCTCATATACACATACACATATGACGCACTCATATATATAATATAATATAATGTAATATAATACAATCTGAAAATACCTGTTGCCATTTACATGTGTATATTTTATGGTGAATTAACCAAAAGAAATGCCCCAAAAAGAGTGGGGAAAAGTCTGGTGACTATTGACCTGTTACAATACTGTCACACCTCGGAAAAGTATTGTCAATAAAATCAGCCAAATGTTTATGTTTCTGTATAGGTTTGTGTTGGTTAATAACACTGTACATAGAAGATCAGTTTCAGTTAAAAATTACAAGCCAAATATACTTTATAAGGCAAGAACACATAACTACTATTCTTAAGTATATCTAAATCAAAAGATTAAATACAAGTATACTCAAAACGTACTAAGACTTTTAGTTTTTGTCAGTATAAGTCAAGTATACTTAGGTATGGTTGTGTTTAGTATATCACTAATAAGTACGTAAAAAGTAAACTGAAACTATACTCATCTATATTTAGTTTAAAAGAAGTATACTAATAGCACACTAGCATAAACTTCTTTTTTGTAAGGGTCTTGGGTAGGAGGTCTTCGGGATCCCCCACAATTACATGCTAGGCTACATATGTGAAACAACTAATGAATTGGTCCGTGGATATTGTAGCCCCCCAGCCAGAAAATGGTAACGCCTACTGATGGTTTATGAAGATTTAATGCTCTGTGGTCTCACAAACACACCGTAAGAGCTATGAAAGAAACAAAAATAAATTACAATTTCACAAATGTCAGAGAATATACATACGTGTTATAAAAAAATATATACTGTTTATGAACAAAATACCTTGTTCCCGCTCTAGCTAGGGGCATAAATTGCTGTGTTTATCCTGAATATCCTCTCTCTACTCCCTTCCCTGTCTCCTTCAGCTTTCGCGCCTGTTCCCCCGAACTGCATGGCTCCTTCACTCACGTTTTCCAAACAGTGTCAAAATAAAAGTCCTTCAATATTTGTAAAAAACTGCAGGATATAAATCTTACAATATGCATAATGTTAAACTTAAACTTCAGTTACAGATATCCTGATTAGTCACAAGCTCCCGTATAAAACAAGCATCACCTCATTTGTGTGATACATCGAGAGCTTATTGTGAAAGAGACTTTATCACTGGTTTATATAATTAAGCTGTGAATGTTTGACAGAGCTGAAGGTCGAAGGTCAAAGTTCTCAGCATTCCCACTGGAAGAGAACGGCAGGTAAAGAAAATGGCTTCTAAATCTTTCTCAGAGGAGGATCTCTCCTGTCCTGTGTGCTGTGAGATCTTCAAGGATCCTGTTCTTCTGCACTGTAGTCACAGTGTGTGTAAAGACTGTCTGCAGAAGTTCTGGGAAACTAAAGGATCCAGAGAATGTCCAGTTTGTAGGAGAAGATCTTCAATGGATCCTCCTAGAAACCTAGCTTTAAAGAACCTGTGTGAGGGTTTCTTACAGGAGAGACGTCAGAGAGCTTCAGCAGGACCTGAACACATCTGCAGTGAGCACAGTGAGAAACTCAGACTCTTCTGTCTGGATGATCTACAGCCTGTGTGTTGGGTGTGCCGGGACTCTAAAAGACACACCGGCCACAAATTTCTCCCGCTTCAGGAAGCAGCACTGGACCACAAGGTGAGATATGAGTGACTACACTTTGTCAGAAGTTCCACAAGTTCACTAAATTCCAGCTGAAAATAAAAGTAACACGTCATTATTTTACTAGATTTTAAGTTTTTCAAATAGATCCAGGCTTTGAGAAACACTAACACCAGTGTTGGTGTCTGGCCTTGTTTCTAACAACTAGGCATTGTACCAGTATGAAAATTTAGCAATGTGATAATTACCTTGACTTTATGATATCACCATAGTGTATAACTGTCTGATTAAGAAGAAAAATAGACTTTATTTTTTAGCTTTATTTATATTTATTCCTGAGTAACTCTGTAGTCTTTTCTTTACCTCTGAACTTTCTGGAATTAGAAAACCTGAAATTTTGCATATTGGATATGAAAAGATACAAACTGATATTATACATCTGTGCACATCTGTAAGCTCATACACTAACAGTGATGTTTAACAGTAGAGTTTGAGGGGAATTCTGTTGATTCATGTTGTTAAGTTATTTAACAGGTTACAGGACAGTGAACAGTAACATCAGCTCCATTATACACTGCTCAAAAAAATTAAAGGAACACTTCAGATCTCAATGGGAAAAAAATCATGCAGAATATATTTTCTCATATGGACTGGGTAATGTGTTGGGAACAGAAGGATGCCAAATCGTTTGTTGAAAAATAAAACAATCACCCTACAGAGGGTTTAAATCCTAAAAATCAAAGCGAAAAAATGATGTCATTCATCCATTTAACCAAAATTCCATTGCAGCAACTCAAATTGCTACTGCAAGTAGTAGTTTGTATGGCCTCTACGTGCTTGTATGCACGCCTGACAACACTGGGGCATGCTCTTAATGAGACGACGGATGGTGTCCTTGGAGATCTCCTCCCAGATCTGGACCAGGGCATCACTAAGCACCTGAACAGTCTGAAGTGCAACCTGGAGGCGTTGGATAGACCAAAACCTAATGGTCCAGAGGTGTTCTAATGGATTTAGGTCAGGTGCGCGGAGAAGCAGTCAATGGTATCAATTCCTTTCCTTTGAGCACAGGGCCCACTATAGGGTGTCGGGCCCTCAGGCCACCCTCATGAAGCCTGTTTCTGATTGTTAGGTAGATAGATAGATAGATAGATAGATAGATAGATACTTTATTGATCCCAGAGGGAAATTCAAGGCATCCAGTAGCAGGTATACAAACTATACAGAAGTAACAACAGAAGCAAGATAGATTTGTACAAATAGAGACAATACTATATAAAGTATGAAGGTATAAAAATAGAGTCCTTAGTGTCTGTGTAAAGTGTAAAGTATAGATGGAGGTAATGGTATACCGTTTGCTAAGCAAATTAAGAAGATGGCTGTTTTCAGCCATCCAGACAGTGCAAATACGCAGTAATATAAATAATTATCAGTGCAAAAAGTGTAAACAGTACAGAATGGAGTAGAATAATACAATATAAATAGATGTAGGGCATTTAGGAGGGCATTTAGGAGGGAGTGTGTGCAGAGATGGGGTTGTGTCCATGGAGTGACCGGAGGGAAAGAGTGTCACACACTTTTTCATCTGCTGTACTGGGAGGAGTTGAACAGTCTTATGGCCTGAGGGACAAAAGACTTCCTGAGTCTGTCTGTGGAGCAGGACTGGGACAGCAGTCTGCCACTGAATGAGCTCCTCTGCCTGATGATCGTGGTGTGCAGAGGATTGTGAACATTGTCCATGATGTTCAGCAGCTTGTTGAGGGCTCTCCTCTCTGCCAGTGGTGTTAAGGACTCCAGCTCTAGTCCCAGCACAGAACCAGCTTTCCTCACCAGCCTGTCGAGTCGTCCAGCATCCCTCTTGCTGATACTGCCTCCCCAAACACACTACAGCATAAAAGAGGACGCTGGCTACCACAGACTGGTAGAACATCAGGAGGAGTTTCTGGCAGATCCTGAAGGACCCGAGCCTCCTGAGGAAGTACAGTCTGCTCTGTGCCTTCTTGTAGATGGAGTCAGTGTTTACTGACCAGTCCAGCCTCTCGTCCAGGTGCACACCAAGGTATCTGTAGGACCTGACCACCTCCACATCAACCCCCTTGATGGAGATTGGCTGCTGAGAGGGCCTGGACCTCCTGAAGTCTATACACATCTCCTTGGTTTTGGTGATGTTCAGCTTCAGATGGTTGGTGGTGCACCACTCCACAAAGTCCTCAACCAGGCTTCTGTACTCCCTCTCCTGGCCGTTACGCACACACCCCACGATTGCAGTGTCATCAGAGAACTTCTGCATGTGGCATAACTCCGAGTTGTATTTGAAGTCCGATGTGTACAGGGTGAACAGGACTGGAGAGAGAACAGTCCCCTGTGGTGCTCCTGTGCTGCTGATCACCGTATCAGAGGAGCAGTCCCTGATCCTGACATGCTGTGGTCTCCCAGTGAGGTAGTCAGTGATCCAGGTGACCAGGTGCATGTCCACCTCCATCTTCATCAGCTTGTCTCTCAGTAGTAGGGGCTGAATGGTGTTGAAGGCACTGGAGAAGTCAAAGAACATGACCCTCACAGCACCACCCCCTTGTCCAGATGAGAGTGAGTTCTGTGTAGAAGATAGAGGATGGCATCTTCCACTCCCACCTTCTCCCGGTACGCAAACTGCAGTGGGTCCTCAGCATGGTGGACCTGAGGTCTGAGGTGGTTCAGCAGCAGTCGCTCCATGGTCTTCATCACGTGAGACGTCAAAGCAACCGGCCTGTAGTCATTCAGCTCCTTCGGGTGTGCCTTCTTGGGGACTGGAATGAGGCAGGTTGTCTTCCACGTGGCAGGAACCCTTCCGAGACGTAGACTCAGGTTAAAGACATGTTGGAGGGGCTCCCCCAGTTGGGCAGCACATGCCTTAAGCATTCTGGGGCACACTTTGTCTGGGCCGGCCGCCTTCCTGGGGTGTAGTCTCCTCAGCTGTCTCCTGACTTGGTCTGCCGTGAAGGCTGGGGGACAGTGGGAACCGTGGGTGTTGCTCTGTCCTCCTGCCGATGATGGTGGTGAAGACTGAGATGGTGGTGAAGACTGAGATGGTGGAGGTGAGGGTGATGGTGGTGAAGAAGGTGACGGAGATGGTGGAGGTGAGGGTGATGGTGGTGAAGGTGACGGAGATGGTGGAGGTGAGGGTGATGGTGGAGGTGAGGGTGATGACAACAGGGTGGTGAATGCTGCAGACGGGTCGGAGGAGGGGGCAGCAGCAGCAGGACAGTCAAACCTGTTGTAGAAGTTGTTAAACTGGTTTGCTCTGTCCACACCCCCATCTACTGAGCTGCCACTGTTGTTCTTGCAGCCAGTGATGGTTTTCATTGCTCCCCAGACCTCCTTCATGTTGTTGTCTTGCAGCTTCCTTTCCACCTTTTTCCTGTAGGACTCCTTGGCCTCTTTAAGTTGGATCTTGAGTTCCCCCTGTACACGCTTCAGCTCTGTCCAGTTTCCATCTCTGAACGCCCTCTTCTTTTGGTTGAGGATGTCCTTGACGTCACTGGTAATCCAGGGCTTGTTGTTGGGGAAGCAGCGTACAGTCTTTGTGGGAACAGCAACATCCATACAAAAATTCAGGTAGTCCGTAACACAGTGCGTCACCCCCTCAATGTCCTCTCCGTGTGGGTGCAGCAGCACGCTCCAATCAGTGGTATCATAGCAGTCCTTCAGGGCTTCTTCTGCTTCAGGAGACCAAACTCTGAATGAGCGTGTGGTAGTGGGCTGCCTCAGTACCAGTGGTTTGTACTGAGGCTGTAGGAAAACCAGGTTGTGGTCTGATTTCCCCAGCGGTGGTAGCGGGGGTATGCATCCCTCACGTTAGCATACAGCAGGTCGATGGTCCTGTTTTTCCTGGTGGGACAGTCCACAAACTGGAAAAAGGCAGGCAGGGTAGAGTCCAATGTAACGTGATTAAAGTCACCAGAAATCACATAGAAGGCGTCAGGGTGTTGTGTCTGTAGCGCTGCGACGGTGGAGTGAATGACGTCACACGCCGCCTGCACTTCCGCCCGAGGCGGAATGTAAACACAGACGACAATGGCGTGAGAGCTCCCGCGGGATGTAATATGGACGGAGGCTCACCGCTAACAGTTCAATGTCCCGACAGCAGATCACCTCCTTCACGTTTACATGTCCAGGGTTGCACCATCTGGTGTTAATAAAAAGTGCGAGTCCCCCACCTTTGCGCTTCCCGCTTAGCGTCGGGTCCCTGTCCGCCCTCACTGTAGAGAATCCAGGTAGCTCCACGTTAGCATCCGGAGTGTCGGGGGTGAGCCAAGTCTCGGTAAAACAAAACAGACTACACTCCCTGTAGAGCCTCTGATTCTTCACCAGACATGCCAGCTCATCGGTTTTGTTGGTCAGCGAGTTGACATTCCCCATAACCACCGACGGAACCGAGGGTTTGTATCTCCACCGCTTCTCCGTCTTCTTAGCCTTTAGCTTAGCTCCAGCCCTGCAGCCTCGATACTTCCGCCTTAGTTCCGCCGGTATTGTTTGGACCACGCCAACTCGTCCCATGGGTCGGAGGGCCAGCAGTTGTTCGCGGGAATAAACACGATATTCCGCGCTGTCCCGCATATTAACGATAAAAATATCCTTAGGATATAGATAAGATACACACCCGACGTGTGTAGAAGCAAAAAGACAAATAAATAAAGGTAGAAAACTAGAAAAACACACAATACGGACGGAGCTACTGGAACAGGCAGCCACTCGCGTCGGCGCCGGAAGGTGGCCTGGCTGCCTCTTCATCTCGTAGAAACTGGTGAAGCTTCTCAAACTCCTCCTTAATCCGTCTCTCTGTGTGTTGTTCACAGCAGGGGCCTGCTGTAGTTAATTTTGTACGGCTCTGGCAGTGCTCACCCTGTTCCTCCTTGCACAAAAGAGCAGATAGCGGCCCTGCTGAGGGGTTAAGGACCTTCTAAGGCCTTGTCCAGCTTTCCTAGAGTAACTGCCTATCTCTTGGAATCTCCACCATACTTTTAAAACTGTGCTGTGAAACACAGCAAACCTTGTGGCAATGGCACGTATTGATGTGCCATCCTGCAGGAGTTGGACTACCTGTGCTAACTCTGTAGGGTCCAGGTACCGCACTATGGTACTAGTAGTGATGCTGATCCAAGTCAAGTGCAAAACTAGTGAAAAATCAGTGGGAAAAGATGAGGGGGACAAAATGTCAATGACCTCGTCCTTTTAAAGCATTCCTGTTCGGGGGTTATCTCATTGTTGATCCTCTATTGCACCTGTTTTTAATCAGCTGAAACTGATCAATAACCCCACCTACGACTTAACTGACCAGATCAATAACCCAGAAGTTGGAGTTGATGCTATACTCTGATTAAGCAGTGTACTTCTTTGAGCAGTTACTGTACATCATTAATACCATGGTATGCTGTATATACAATATACCAGAACATGAACACTCACAACAAAGCTGATTTGTTTTAGGAAGAACTCAAACCTGCACTGAAGCCCCTGCAGGAGAAACTGGAGACCTTTAAAAGGATCAAGCTGAATTTGGATCGGACTGCAGAACATATAAAGGTCAGAATGAGGAACTCTTCTGAGATTATGATCCTGAACCCACATCCTCACATCATCATTCATTAGTTCATTTGATTTACTGCTTCCTTCCAGACTCAGGGCCAACACACAGAGAGACGGATTAAGGAGGAGTTTGAGAAGCTTCACCAGTTTCTACGAGATGAAGAGGCAGCCAGGATATCAGCACTGAGGGAGGAAGAGGAGCAGAAGAGTCAGACGATGAAGGAGAAGATAGAGAAGATGAGCAGAGAGATATCAGCACTGTCAGACACAATCAGAGCCATAGAAGAGGAGATGGGAGCTGAAGATGTTTCATTCTTACAGGTGAGGATGATTCAGTCAGCATTAGAAACTGTACAAGGAACCAAAACTAACAAGTCCTTTACTCAGAACTTCATAGAACAGAATCACTTTCAGCACTTCCAGAGTGAAAACTTTAAATAAATCTTTCTCACCAAAATGTATAAAACTATATTAATAGAAACTATATTATAGAATTATAACATTAATAATATCCACACTCAGATTTCTATCCCTTCTGATTTGCTGCTGTGTGAGTGAAGGTAAAGTAGATCAGTGTTGTGGCATCTGGGTATGCAGGGTGTCCACTTGCATGTTTTGGGGGTCTCTGAATCACATTTGTGTCCTATATAATCATCTCTGCTTTTTATTAACTATGATTGAGCAATGACAAAACGCATTCTAGATGATTTTGGAATTTAGACTAAATATACAGTATCAGTCTAAAGTTTAGACACGGCTACTCATAGAAGATTCTCCTTATGGTTATCTTAATGCTTTACTGTAGAATAAAAGTGAAGACATTAAACTCTAAAATAGGACACCTGGAATTATGCAGTCCATTTTAAGATCATCCACAATGGAACTTTATAGGAGGATGAAACTTGCAGTGGAGGTTGAAAAAAGACAATATTATGATGATATTTTTCTAAGCAGTTTTGGACCAATCATGAAAATTAACTAAAAAGGGAACTAGAGCTTTTTTGCAGAACTAAATATATATTGAAGGTGAAGATATGGCATAAATATAATATTGTGATACATCAAAAACATACAGTGAGGAAAAGTACTTAAACACCCTGCGAGAGACATAATCTAAAAAAAAAAACCTGGAAATCACAATGTATGAATTTTTAATAATTTATTTGTGTGTTACTGCTGCAAATAAGTATTTAAACACATGCCAATCAGCAAAAATTCTGGCCCTCAAAGACCTGTTAGTCCGCCTCTAAAAGCTCCACCTCCACTCCCCTTATTATTCTAAATTAGAAGCACCTGTTTGAGGTCCTTAGCTGCATAAAGACACCTGTCCACCCCACACAATCAGTAAGACTCCAACTGCTAACATGGCTAAGACCAAAGAGCTGTCCAAAGACACCAGAGACAAAATTGTTGACCTCCACAAGGCTGGAAAGGGCTAAGGGGCAATTGCCAAGCAGCTTGGGGAAAAAGGATCAACTGTTGGAGCAATTATTAGAAAATGGAAGAAGCTAAACATGACTGTCGATCTCCCTCGGACTGGGGCTCCACGCAAGATCTCACCTCGTGGCGTATCAATGACCCTAAGAAAAATCAGCCTAGAAGTACACGGGAGGAGCTGGTCAATGACCTGAAGAGAGCTGGCACCACTATTTCCAAGGTTACTGTGGGTAATACACTAAGACGTCATAGTTTAAAGTCATGCATGGCACGGAAGGTTCCCCTGCACACGTCCAGGCCCGTCTTAAGTATGCCCATGACCATTTGGATGATCCAGAGGAGTCATGGGAGAAAGTTCTGTGGTCAGATGGTCTTAATTCCACTCGCCGTGTTTGGAGGACGAAGAATGATGAGTACCATCCCAAAAACACCATCCCTACTGTGAAGCATGAGGGTGGAGGCATCATGCTGTGGGGTTGTTTTTCTGCACATGGGACAGGACGACTGCACTGTATTAAGGAGAGGATGACCGGAGCCATGTATTGCGAGATTTTGGGGAATAACCTCCTTCCCTCAGTTAGAGCATTAAAGATGGGTCATGGCTGGGTCTTCCAACATGACAATGACCCAAAGCACACAGCCAGGATAACCAAGGAGTGGCTCCGTAAGAAGCATATCAAGGTTCTGGAGTGGCCTAGCCAGTCTTCAGACCTAAACCCTATAGAAAATCTTTGGAGGGAGCTCAAACTCCATATTTCTCAGCGACAGCCCAGAAACCTGGCTGATCTAGAGAAGATCTGTGTGGAGGAATGGGCCAAAATCCCTGCTGCAGTGTGTGCACACCTGGTGAAAAACTACAGGACCTCTGTAATTGCAAACAATGGCTACTGTACCAAATATTGGCATTGATTTTCACAGGTGTTCAAATACTTATTTTCCTCACTCTATGTGGTATATCAGTTGGAACTGTTAACCACAAGCCTGTAGAGTCTTTCAGATAATTTCAGGTAATGTAAAATATAGGAGCTACAAGTTCCAATAAAGCACATTCCATTACTACATACATCTCCACCTCTGGAGCCACACAGAAATAATTCTCAGCATCTACATAACAATCAATATTTATACACTCATAGTTAGGAGGAGAATGGGAAACACTGACATCTAGTGTAAAGAAGAGGTACTGCAGAATTCACTGGACGTTTCTAATAATCTGAGCAGAACTGAATCCAGTAAATCAGAACATCAGTAACGTACTTTACACTACATAATTATGTATTATGAGTTCACTGGGTAGAGAAATATCTGAGAATAAATAAGAATATTCACAGATAAACAGATTTAACCACTTTCACAAAATCTCATCATGTGTGGTCTGATAACCGTCAGATGAAAGGATGTCTTTATGTGCAGTTTGTAGAAGAAGTGTAGAAACACTATTGGTGTGTTAATTATGGTCTTTTATTACATATTATCCACATCATCCTCGCTCTGATTCATCACCAGAAACAGGTGTGTGTGGTTTTTTTATAACTCTGATAAGAAACATCCGTACAGATGAAATCAGAAACACGTGCATCACTTTAGTGGAGACTCTACATACATCTGATACATATGAGCCCTGTGGTGTGTAGACTGTGTGAAAGTGGTGCTTATTTGATGAATGGATGAAGAAACACGTTCACTGATATCACTCTCACTGTTTTACAGAACTACAAGGCCACAGTGAAAAGGTGAGTGCTATTGTCTCCTGTCTGTCTCTTTTCTGTGGTTCTGAACTCAAAGCTTCAGCAGCACTGAGTCCTGAATGTTCTTTCAGAGCTCAGGTCCCACAGGATCCAGAGAGCCTTTCAGGAGCGCTGATCCATGTAGGGAAACACCTGGCCAACCTGAATTTCACAGTCTGGGAGAAGATGAAGGGGATCATTCAGTTCAGTGAGTCTGACTTTCTATAGCTTTCTCATTATTTCTTTAATTTTTCTCTAATATTTCAGATTCACTAACACTTCAGACCATCAGAAATCCTGTTTCATCATTAAGCAGTGACTGTTTTATTTGGTTATAATAGAATGACATCTTTTACAGAAAACACATCAAATCTCATTCTCTAAAAATGAAGCTTATAAACATTGTAGAGTGTTTGTTTGTGGAGAGTTGTGATCAGTTTGATTGTATATGTGATTGTGGTCTATGTTGCTGTGAGTGATGTTCTTGTATATACTAAAGACCCTTTAGTACAGTAAGACGTTCATGTAAGATATTTATACTTTATTGCAGTTTTTCAGTAGATCTGTTTAGTTTTTCAAGTTTAATTTAACTCTGAGTGTTGTTAGCCTGTTAGCTTATTAACATACAAAAAGAGCCAAATAGTCATGTAAAATAAGACAAATAATCTTAGCTTTTTAACATATCTCTGGTATATCTCTAAATATCTCTGACCTTCAGAAGGAATGTTGTAGATGCATATGATTCCAGGAAGGAATATAAAACCATTAGAAACCAGATGACCAGATCAGACCGTCCTAGCAAGTATATATATATATATATATATATATATATAAATATATATATATATATATATATAATATATATATATATATATATTATATAATATATATATAAAATATATACTGTTAAAAAAATAAAGGGAACACTTTTTTAGCATCAAATCTGTTCAACTTCAGGGATATTGATCTGGTCAGTCAGTTAAGTAGTAGGGAGGGCCGTTAATCAGTTTCAGCTGCTTTGGTGTTAATGAAATTAACAACAGGTGCAGTAGAGGAGCAACAATGAGACACCCCCCAAAACAGGAATGGTTTAAAAGGACGAGGTCATTGACATTTTGTCCCCCCTCATCTTTTCAGACTGATTTTTCACTAGTTTTGCAGTTGACTTGGGTCAGCATCACTACTAGTACCATGGTGCGGTACCTGGACCCTACAGAGGTTGCACAAGTAGTCCAACTACTGAAGGATGGCACATCAATATGTACCATTACCACAAGGTTTGCTGTGTCTCCCAGCACAGTCTTAGAAGTACGGTGGAGATTTCAGGAGACAGGCAGTTACTCTAGTAGAGCTGGACAAGGCCATAGAAGGTCCTTAACCCCTAAGCAGGACCGGTATCTGCTCCTTTGTGTAAAGAGGAACAAGATGAGCACTGCCAGAGCCCTACTGCTGTGAATGTGACTGACCAAACAATCAGAAACAGGCCGCCACAGGCGCCTTGTGCTTTTCACAGATGAGAGCAGGTTTTACCTGAGCACGTGTGACAGACGTGACAGGCTCTGGAGACGCCGTGGAGAATGCTATGCTGCCTGCAACATCATTCAGCATGACTGGTTTGGTGGTGGGTCAGTGATGGTCTGGGGAGGCATATCCCTGGAAAGACGCACAGACCTCTACAGACAACGGCACCCTGACTGCTATTAGGTATCAGGATGAAATCCTCGGACCCATTGTCAGACCCTACGCTGGTGCAGTGGGTCCTGGGTTCCTCCTGGTGCACAACAATGCCTGGCCTCATGTGGCGAGAGTATGCAGGCAGATCTTGGAGAATGAAGGAATTGATAGCATTGACTGGCCCACCGGCTCGCCTGACCATCCAATAGAACACCTCTGGGACATTGTTTCGGTCCATCTGACGCCACCAGGTTGCACTTCAGACTGTCCAGGAGCTCAGTGATGCCCTGGTCCAGATCTGGGAGGAGACCCCCAGGACACCATCCGTCGTCTCATTAGGAGCGTGTGGAGGCCATACAAACTACCGAGTACCATTTTGAGTTGCTGCAGTGGAATGTGGATTAATTGGACGAGCCTGCTGCATCATTTTTTCGCTTTGATTTTCAGGGTGTCTTTGAATTCAACCCTCTGTAGGGTGATCATTTTCTTTTCCATCAAACGATGTGGCATCGTTTCGTTCCTAACACGTTACCCAGTCTATATGAGGAAAGATATTCTGCATATATATATATATATATATATATATATATATATATATATATATATATATATATATATATGTATGTATTTGGGCTGGGAAGAAACCAAGTGTCAAATATACAATTTTACCCAAACACAGGTGAGGTTTAGCTCTCAAATGTCTACTAGACTACTACAGGGCTTCGCAGACTGGCAGGATGGTGCAAACCTAAATACAGCTCTAGGTGGAAAGAGATTGATTTTTTTTCTTTTTATGAATCAAAAATTTCCAGTTAGTATGCTGGTCAGAGGTCCATCATTAGCTGACCATCTATCAGGGCTGAATAATCCTTAATTAACAAAGTGATCTGTTTAATGCTAATTGGGCAAGCTGGCTCCTATATGTGTCATCAATGAGAACAAATTTTGAATAAGAGATTCACCACAATTAATGTATCCATATCAATTTGTTTCAACGCATATACTGATTATATCAATGATTACTCCACTGGTTCTTTAGCATTTTTTTATTTATTATATCCACAGCTTCCTTAACTCTCTAAACGTTTTTAAACAGAACACGCACTTTATAGACAGTCCCTGCCTGCTGCAGAGATTCTGGCTATTTCAATCAAACATGCTTGGTGAAAGGAAAGATCTGTAACTCTGAGGAAGTGTATCGATTATAGTTCGTTCCCTGGTTTACCAGATTGTAGGAGGTTGTCTGTGAGGCCGATATCAGACTAACTTTACTGAGCTTGAGAAGGAAACTGATCTGATTCCTCTCTGGTTAAACAGCAGCAGCAGCAGCAGCTCTGTAGGGTGAGAGCAGAAACACTAACTGAAGGTCAGTGCAGTCTCCTACCTTTTTTCTGTGGGTCTGTAGTGACAGAGGAAGGTGGATGTTGTGGTGTTTGTGTCACTGATGTTTGATTTGCAGACCCTCAATATCCCTGCTCTTTACCACTTTCATCCACAACAGAATCCTCAAATCCGCACTTCACTATTTCTGTTGTAGCTGCCTTCATGATGCCAGCTTCTTCATGTGTAGGTCTGGGCTGGTCTCCCGTGTTCTGATAGGTTACATCATCTGTCTCAAGTCTAACTCAAGTCTCAGATCATGAATACCAAGTCAAAGCCGAGTCATTTATCAGTGTTAGTCAAGTCAGTCTCAAGTCCCTCATGTAACTCGTGTCCCCCAACTCTGGTTCATATATGAGTCAATGACATGGCGCTTTCTTTTTTAGAAATATGGTTTATATGGTAAAAAAGGTGGTTTATAAAAAGATGCCATGTATACAGTATGTGATTTACAAAGATAAATTACTGTATTTTAGTACATTTTGGAATAAATTTTAATGCAATTTGAGTAATTATTCCAATGTATCGGAAATAATGGTGGTTAATGGGTTTAACATCACATTCCCCACTTTCACACAGACATCAATAGCATGATAACTATTAAATTTAAAGTTCAATAATATATGATGCTGACTACAATGATTTCATTATTAAAATAGATTTATTCCATTGTAAAGTTAAATTAAATATTTGTTAATAGTAAAGCCAATGATATACGTTCACTTACAAACATTTGTGGTAAGATTTTTATTTTAAAGTGTTTGTGAAACATTGGAGTGCGATGTTTTTGCAGGGAATTTACTGTATCACTCGTACCTTAAAACAGATTGTTAATTACAGGATGTCATTTGGAGTGATCACTCATTATATGGTGAAACCAAAAATAGAAGTAACTATTCAATTGTAAATAAAATGTCTAACATATGTGGCTGAAATATTTATCGCTGATGCAGTATGCTTAAGTCCAAGGTATTTAAAAAACATTTTAATTAGTTGTATGTGGTTTAACAGAAAACAAATTTCCTAAATACACTACAAAAGGTGACTGTGGCATTACAAAACAAAAATATAAGATAATTGTTTACAAAACCTCAAAATATTGCAAATATTTTGTTTCTAAACACAATAAATTACTGAGAACTTGTGAAACAAATGTTAAGCGTGTTAAGGAAATTAATTTAAAGATAAATCACGATCACAATCAATTCATCTACATAAAAAACACTAAAATCCTAATTTAAACTTTTAATATGAGTTTATGTATACACATTCTCCATGTTTGAAGGACTAGAATAGATACACTTATTCTAGTATTTTAAAATTGGCCGACTGAAAATCCTTATACGTCATTGACCCATATATAAATATGTATAGTGTTCAGTAAAGGAGGATGTTGATGATTACAGTAATATACTGCTGTTATTATGTAGAGTCTTGTAAAAAATACAGTTTAGTACTGAATGTAAAACTACAGTACAATATATCATTACTGTTAACAAACATTACAGTATGAGTGCTGTAAATATTAATATCAGTAACTACCTGGTATCTCTGCTGTCAGTAAATTAATCTACTGTAATTTTACAGTGTGAGATTAAACTGATGAAACATGTATATTTCTGTGTTTATTACATGTTTGTATTTTGTTCTTCAGCTCCTGTAACTCTGGATCCCAACACTGCTCATCCTGATCTCATCCTGTCTGATGATCTGACCAGTCTGAGATTCACTCCTGAGAAACAGCAGCTTCCTGATAATCCAGAGAGATTTGATACTGGTGCATATGTTCTGGGCTCTGAGGGCTTTAACTCAGGAACACACTGCTGGGATGTTGAAGTTGGAGACAGTGAAGTCTGGTTTCTGGGTGTGATGACAGAGTCTGCTCAGAGGAAGGGACGTTTATTCTCCAGGAGTGGAGTTTGGTGTGTGTGGTATAACAGTGGTAAATATAGAGCCCGTTCTACACCACAGCCAGACACTCTCCTCTCAGTAGCACAGAACATGCAGAAGGTCAGAGTTCAGCTGGACTGGAACAGAGGAGAACTCTCATTCTCTGATCCTCTCACTAACACACACTTACACACTTTCACACACATGTTTACTGAGAGGGTCTTTCCACTGTTCTGTCCCTCCAAAATCAGCCCTGTGAAAATCACAGCAGTGCAGTTTAGTGTATCAGTGAATCAGCTCAGTTAGAGTTCGTTCAGTCTCTGTGTGGATCAAAATGATTCATTTAAGACCTTTATTTGATCTTGGACTTGCGTGTTTTAATAATTATTATTATTTTATTATTATAAATGATTGAACATTCTGTTTTGTCCCTGTCAACACTTACATAGCACTTCTCAAACTTTTCCCAAATGTTTCAGTAGCTAATATTTAAATAGTGATCATTTTAGATGTAGTTTTGACCATAAAACAGTGGTTCAAACATAAAATAATAATATTTTTCATTTAAACACAAAAATGTTCCTGAACTGCAGTAAATCTGTGTTTCAGTAATGACAGTTCTGAATGTTCCACATTGATTTTAGACTTTGGGACACATTTACCAATGGAATCTAACTGCTGACCTTTTGTCCATGAAGGACAGGGATGCTATCTTTCAAATTAAAAGTCTTCAGTAGTGACATGAAAACATGGAGCAAGATTTTTTGAGTATTGATTATTACACCTATTACAATTAAAAAGTAAACTCATAATAAATCTAAATATTTTAACTTTGCCTTAAAACAAATCAAACATAGTTTGGTAAATAAACATTAGCTTTATTCTTTCTCACAATGTCTTAAACACATTTGTGGAAAGTTTATCTTCAGGTCTGGATGCTCCTCTGAGACCCTGATAGCAATAACACAAACCAGGTTTTTGGGTTTCCTGTTTTTTATCTTGTGTTTGTTTATTATAAGCTGGTGAAGTTCAGGGTTTAAACTGGAATGTGGGATGTGGGGGAGCTGATGTGTTAATGACTGTGGACAGTGTGGGAAATGGACATTGTTGACTGTATGTGGTTCTATATGGAGTGTCTTATTGGTCATTTACTCAGCTGGTTTAGTTTCCTTGTTTGTCATTTGTTCTATTAGGAAATCTTCTGATTCTTTTCTGAGAGAAATGAAATGTTAAAAGAGTCACATTAAACTGATTACACCATGAAGAAGTCAGAGCACATCTGTGATCTTTATATGGTTTGATAGAAATGTAGTAATTATCACACTTCCAGGTTTTCCCGGCTCCACTGCTCCCCAGGGCTCCACTTCCCTCCAAAGTGCATCATCCAGTGACGCCACATCCACGTTTCCTCACCCGTCCAATCAGCTCCGCTCTAGGTCTCCTGAGTTCTAGCACCAGCTGACTCCAGTCATTACCTGTCTGCATTTAAACCACACACACTCACACATCGCAAAGTTTTGCCAAACCTCCGTTTGCAATTCTGAGCGTTCTCTTCTGCTCGTTCACTCTGGTTTTGACCCCCTTTGCTCTTTGTCTACTGACCTCTTTCTCTCCTTTTGGCTTTCGTTCTTTTTGTGTTCTCTGGCTGCCCGACCGCCGATCGCTCCCTGACCCTCCTCGCTGTGTCGTCTCTTTGCTCTGGTTACCTCCCTGACCTGTCTGCCCTGGTTCTGACTTTTACCTGTATCTTTGACTTTTAAATCGTGTCACCTCCTTTCATGCTTGATTGTGTTTTGCTGCTGTGTTCAGCTGCTCCATTGTTTAATAAGGCTTACTTGATGTTTAGTTATGCATGCGTCGGTCCAAGTTCTTTGTCCCTGACAGTAATAGTGCATAGAAAAAAGGCTTTTAGCAAAAATCATTCTGGAAAACTGTTTAATATATTAAATATGAAATATTGATTAAATGGCATAATTTGTCAGCATCCAAAAGGAATGGGTCAATATGGAGCCTTTGAACACAATCTGTGTACATGTGTAAATGCTTTAATATATTAATATAGAAGAATACATTAATTTCTTCATCACAGAACAGCATAAACACTTCACTCCATAACTCCGTACTGGTAATGCTGATCCATCAGCACTCAGTAACATTAATGATAATGGGTTTCTATGGAAAGTCAAGCAGCCTAAGAAACACCCTGTGAAAATGAATTTTTTTTAATAATGTGTCATACAGAGCACTGTGCTGGCAGATTTAATATATAATACATGCCACAATATTTCAGAACGTCATTAAAGATGCTGCTAAAAACATAAATATTGCTGTATTTTTCACTGTTGGAAAGCCAACTTTAAAATGGCGTTTTAGTGCAACATAACACTGATTTTACTGCTGCTTTTACCGCTGACTCTGTGCTGCTATTCTAATATGGTAATTGTCTCCACCTCTCGGTTTTGAAGGCCAATAGACTGGAACGCTTTCCACCAAATCCCTGACTGACTGAGCGACTCAGACCAGACTAGTTACCTACAGATCTGACTTGCTGATAAACCTGAAGCTCCTGGCTGCGGTTTATTATTGCAGACTTAAACTTCTGTATCTTTATACAGTCCTGTGGGACTCGTGTCTGTTATGTATGTAATGTATCTGTTTAAGATACTTTAGATTGAAATACCAGCTCGTCTCGTTTGAGTGGTAAAGGTAAGTGCCGGTTCCTTATTATATATTAAAGTGTGCTTATTGATAACTGTTGTAGTGAATGATGTGTATTTACATATACCTGTGTGCATGTATATACTGTATTATATATCAGTATTTATATCATTTAATTGTGTAATATTTTCATGTTTTGTCATACCTCTTTAAAAGCAGGTATTCAGCTAATGAAGTAGATATGAGCCCAAACATTAAAATTTTAATGTGTTTTGTTAAACTGTATGGGGTCATTTTGCTATGAATATAGATTTCAGGGGTTACCTAGGTGGACCTGGGCTTAACATAACTGAACATGAAACCAAGTAATATCACATTCCTCTGGTTCTATGATGGTAACCAGCATAAACCAGGCTTTGCTTGTTGGTATGCTGGTCACCAACATGGAAAACTGGCATGAAGACCAACCAGACCTGTATTAACTAACATGGAGTCCAGCAGTGCAGGATCAAGAGCCGTGTTGAAGTTATTGATTTAGCATTGTGATCAGATAGACCTGTTATTGTAATACAGTGAATGATGCCCACAGTCGGAAGTTCAACATGCAGACTTTGCTGAAAGGCAGTTTAATAATCTGAGAGTCCTGAACATATCCCACAATTTACTGAACACAGCAATGTAAAGATCAATATACCACACTCGGTGTAGCACCATATATAAGCTGCAGCAGAGGCGTATTCAAGTGTAATAAGATTTCCAAAGTCAGGATCTTTCCTGGTTCCACCTATCCCCCGTGGATATCCCCTTGAGAAGCTGATATCAATCCTGTTTTGAAAACAGATCTGCACTATTATTATACCAACATTTTTTTCACTTAATCAAATACAAATTCATTTGTAACATTTAATTAGATTTTTTGGATTTCTTTGTTGATATTCTGTCTCCGTGTGTGAAAAATAAACTTACATAAAAATTATAGACTATAATTAAGCAAATTCAGTGGCACAGGCTGCTGTCACAGAGCTGCTCCACGGACAAGACTCAGGATGATCCCTTTGTCTCGAGCGCCATCAGGCCTCTTCAACTCTTCCCAGCGGACTCGGAAGAGGACAGCTGAGGACTAAACTCTCTTGTTTAATCAGAGACTTATTTATGCACTGTTCACTTTACTGTTTATACTGTCCATCTTTACCTCCTGGACACTCCGACACTTACTGTATATACTGTACATCTTTACCTCCTGGACACTCTGACACTTACTGTATATACTGTACATCTTTACCTCCTGGACACTCCACTCCCCTTAAATATTAATATTTGCGCATGTTTATGATGTTAATTCATTCAGTCATTTATCTGCTGATAACCGAGTCCCTTGCACATTCTTGCACATTTTTTTTTTTACAGTCTTTTCTACAGCCTGCAGTTATATTTGTACTCTTGTATATATTTCTTGCCGCCTTACGAAGTGAGATATATTTATATATTTATATTTACATATCCATCGATAGTGACCCGCACTATGTATAGTTTTATAGTTTATAACTTAACAGTTAATAATACTGCTGCCGGTACCGACCCATTTAGGTTTTTATTTTTATTTTTGTATTTGTATCGGGCTGTTTTTGTGAAACCGCTACTGGCTGCTAAATTTCTATTTATTTAAATTTCTATTTTCTATATGTTATTGTAAGGAGGTACAATTGTAGACTGATTTTCACATTGTACATAATATTATAGTCGTCTTTAAAATAAACTGAATTGACATTAAGTTTGTTAGTACATACACTTTAATAGCACTACCAAACGTAGTAAAATGTATACAACATTGTTTCAGTAGTGACCATTTAAAAGCATTTGTATAATCATAAATAATTTGGTAAATAGTATTTTGTTTTTGTTTTTTTGTAAATAAAAGATAAAAAAACTGTAATTCAATTTAGAAAAGAATAAATAAATAAAGGAATTACTTAAAACATCGATCTTTTAACATTGAAAAATATATACACTATGTAAACTGTTTTTAAGAAGTGTAAATTGAGGAGTTGATCCGTTCGTTGCACGTTACATGGGAACGCTGCAATGTACGAGGAGAGGGAATCCGTGCAATTTCACTCTCACTGTTTTTGAAGTCTGTTTAGTTCTTTGTGATGAACGGTAAGAGGGA